>JAVLUX010000038.1:727500-792500 GCA_032164185.1 Moxostoma hubbsi | reverse complement strand
ATGGGGTGTTTGTTTGTCCCATCTCCAGTAATCTGCCAGACAGACCCCAAACCTCACATCCGTACAGAGCAATAGGCACTATAATACTATCAAAGATCTTACGCCAGATTGTTACAGGAATGTCACCTTGGGTAAATTTGCCCTTAATAGCATCGAATGCTCTTCTAGCTTTCTCTTTTAGTGCATTCACTGCCAGACCAAAACCCCCTGAAGCACTGATCTTTAGACCGAGGTAGTCGTAGTGTCGGGTGTGTTCTATTGCAGTGTTCCCCAGAGTGAATGTGTATCTGCTGTCCTGTAATCTGCCTCTTTTCTGGAAAATCATAATTGTAGTTTTGTTCAGATTGACTGTCAGGGCCCAGTTCTGCCAGTAGTTCTCCAGCAGGTCCAGGTGCTGCTGTAGCCCTTGTGCAGTAGCTGACAGCAGCACCAGATCATCTGCATAGAGAAGACATTTAACTTCTGGATGATTTAGAGTAAGACAGGGTGTTGCAGATTTTTCCAGTAGCACTGCTATCTCATTAATGTAAATGTTGAACAGAGTTGGACTCAAACTGCCGCCCTGTCTCACTCCTCACACTTGAGTGAAAAATTCTGTTCTTTTATTGCCAGTTTTAACTGCGCACCTGTTGTCTGAATACATAGATTTGATAGTGTCGTACATTTTACCCCCAATGCGTGATTGTAGAATTGTATAATATAGACCATCATGCCAGATGGAATCGAATGCTTGTTTAAAATCAACAAAGCATGCATAAAGTTTGCCTTTGCTCTTGACGTGCTGGTTGACTATCGTGTGTAGCGTGTGAATGTGGTCGGTGGTGCGGTGGTTTGGTGGGAATCCAATCTGAGTCTTACTCAAGACATTGTGCTTGGTAAGGAAGGCCTGTATCCGGGCGTTCAGGATACAGCAGCAAGTCTTCCCCAGATTGCTGCTCACACAAATGCCTCGGTAGTTATTGGGGTTTGTCTCTTATATAATGGGTGTATTAAGCCCAAACTCCAGGTGTCGGGATAATAGCCCGATTGCAGAACCAGATTGAAGAGTCTCCTGCATTCCTGCTGGACTGTACTTCAGCATCTCTGTTCTGATGTTGTCTAAACCACATGCCTTTCTGGGTTTTACTTTCTGAAGTGCATCTGCCAATTCTGCTAATCTGATAGTCTAAAGGGTTTTGGTTATTTTTTATTGAAGATTCCAATTGATACAGTTTATTTTGCATGTTTTTCTGGTCAGGTGTGAGATTTTCTGGAGAAATGTCTTTGAATAAGTTTTTAAAATAGTCTTTCCATAATTCTCCATGTTGTATGGCTGTGTCCTGACTGTGTTGTTTATTCAGACTGTTCCATTCCCCCAGAACTGATTATTATTAATTGAGTGTTCAGTTTCGTTAAGAGTGTGATTTAGGTGTTGTTGTGGCGTATTGTATTTTTATAATCCCGGAGTGCTTCACAATAGTTTTGTCTGGTTTCAGATTTGTGTGGCTCTCTGTGTTTTTGGTTCGAGATCTGTCTGAGTAGTTTTCTTTTAATTTTACATTCTTTCTCCAACCAAATTTCATCCCCAGTTTTAAGTTTAGTTTCTTTCTCTCTGTCACTCAATTCAATTCAATTCAGTTCAAATGAGCTTTATTGGCATGACAGTTTGTACATTGTATTGCCAAAGCATTTATATGAGCATGAAAAATAAAATAAAAATAAAAAATGAACAAAGTAGAACAAATTCTGTATTGAACAACCGTGGAAAAACAGGGAAAAAATAAATATACATTGTATATACTTTCAGTGGTGTGTCTGAGTGTCTGAGTGTGTGAGTGTGTGAGTGTGTGAGTGTGTGAGTGTGTGAGTGTGTGAGTGTCTGAGTGTGAGAGTGAGTGTGTGAGTGTCTGAGTGTGAGAGTGTGAGAGTGTGTGAGTGTCTGAGTGTCTGAGTGTGAGAGTGTGAGAGTGTGTGAGTGTCTGAGTGTCTGAGTGTGTGTGAGAGTGTGAGAGTGTGTGTGTGTGAGAGTGAGTGTGTGAGTGTGTGAGTGTGAGTGTGTGAGTGTGTGTGTGTGTGTGTGTGTGTGTGTGTGTGTGTGTGTGCGTGTGTGTGTGCGTGTGTGCGTGCGTGTGTGCGTGCGTGTGTGTGTGCGTGTGTGTGTGTGTGTGTATGTGTGCGTGTATGTGAGAGTGAGTGAGTGAGTGAGTGAGTGTGTGTGTGTGTTTGTGTGTGAGTGTGTGAGTGTGTGAGTGTGTGTGTGAGTGTGTGTGTGTGTGTGTTTGATCAGTGTATTTATGTATGTAATTGGGCGCATCACTGTTTGGTTGACTCTCTCTTTTTGAAGTGGAGTGGTGGAGGTGTAGTGGGCTAAAGCACATAACTGGTAATCAGGAGGTTGCTGGTTTGATCCCCACAGTCACCACCATTGTGTCCTTGAGTAAGACACTTAACTCCAGGTTGCTCCGGGGGAATTGTCCCTGTAATAAGGGCTCTGTTAGTCACTTTGGATAAAAGCGTCTGCCAAATGCATAAATGCAAATGTAAATGAAGTGATTGAAGTGATTGACAGTTGTCAATGGTTCCAGCCATTTGCCAAAGTGGCTGATCACATGACCTGCCATTAGAGGGCTGCCTCCTGTCAGTATGGACTGGCAGGTCTTCTAAACTGACACTGCCATCTCCCCATCTGCCAATGATTGGTGGCAAGTCAGGTTATCTGCCAGTGACCACTTCTAACTGGGCATTCACAACTCCGGGAAAATCTGATTTCTTTTGCCATTGAGCTGTAGATTGGGGAGCACCACTGCTATAAAACAGTGCATGGACCTGCACATGGGGGTTGTACTTGCTTGTTTTGATTGTTGGGGAGGTTACGCCCACCCCCACATCCCCCATGGAGCCTATGCCCTTGATGAGGGGGCATGTAAGCATGGCCAATTTTACACAAAGTGAAATGCAAAACAGCTCGTGTTGACCTCAGTAGAATGCTGTAATTGACACTTTTCAATGATTAATTTCAAGTTAATTGTAGCTGCTGTAATTGTAATCTCGATTATTAATTCAAATAATTGTGCCGCCCTCGTTTTGCTTTTATGACCTAAAACTCTATTTCCATGTTTACATTAGATGAATCACAGATTGTGGCCTCATCCCAAATGTAACGTGCCTTTCATGCTTCTGTACACACGGGACAGACGTGTTGAAAGACACCTGGAACAGCCGCTGCACATACACGAGAATCCTAATCAACCATTCTGACATATTACACAGATTTAAATATTATCAGACATGTTTTAAAACTACGACATGATTGTGATGGGAGAGAGACAAAGGCTGACAGGCAGAGAGAGAGAGAGAGAGAGAGAGAGTTTACACTGTTGCTGTCTCGCTCACATTCCACCCCATGTGTGAGCGCAGTGAAATCCAAACTGCTGGAAAACTTGCCTTAAAACAGACTCAAACATCAGTGTGCTATTATTAGACTTGTGCTCTGTTTGTGAGCGGCTCTTAAAGGGGAACGGGACGTCCCGCAGGCTCAGTGTCCTCTCGTAAAGACGGTAATGTCTGTGTGTGTTCAGTGTGAAATGTGGATCAGTATCAGCATGCACTGGGAGCCGTTAGATGCTCCTAAATCATTCTTGGGTCAATGACGGGACTTTTGTCCAGATCTTATTGGGTGATTCAAAAACTAATAAAAAATGCAATTCACACGTTCACAATCTTCAATTTCTGAGTTGAACATCATTTCGATTTTTTTAAAGTAAAATGTGTCACATGGTGTAACCGTCCCGAGTAGCGGTAGAGCGATATATCGGTTTTACCAATTAAAATTTAAGTTGGCACGTGTAGTACAGAATAATTTTTTATTTTTATCTCTAAAAAAAAAAAAAGCATTGAAATAATTTTGTTAAAATAAAATTCATATTTGAAAAACTTTTGTCCACCAAATCAAAGTCATGTGGTGTAACCTGGCCAGGGCGGGACTGGGAAGAGAGATCGTGGATTTGGTGCACAACGCAGGACTTTTAACAAATAAACAAGCCCAAAACACACCAGGGACTCTTATTTTGAAATGACGGAGACTTGGCTCCATTATGATGCTCTATGATACATTATACACATCAAAGTCCCACAAGGTGTTAGCGATTGTTTTGATTTTATCGGCACCGATTGATCGATTAAACCGATATATCGGTGTACAGCGGAGGAGGGCGGGGCCGGGCTGGAACATGCCACTCCCGGTCCCCAATCAGTCTGATGGGGCGTGCGAGGGAAAGGCCAACATGGTGTGAAAGAGAGATAGAGAAGAGAGAAGAAGCTCACTCCCCGGGCGGACCGGAGTCAACCTCCGACCCCCAGTGGACAGAACGCCCCTCCGCTTTACTGGCGGCACGTTGGGTCACTCGTCCGCCCATGGCAGCGACTCCATCGCTCCAGACGGTCGGGGAGTCCCAACCCTCCTCGTGAGCTACTCCGTTTCCCGGCGGATGGCAGGTGCACACCTGGGTGGACGGCAGTGTCGAGGACTCTACGACGGGCATCCCTCCTACTTCCCGGGTTTCGGCACCAGTGTAAGGGGGGTTTAGATGGGCAAGGAGGACTCTCGAACTGTCATCACCAGTCGCCTTTATCCCTCGCGCGCCCCATCAGGCGGATTGGGCACCGGGCGGCATCATTCCAGTCCATCTTTGATTTTATCAGTATGTGTGTTCCCTGTGATTCGAACCCATGACCTTGATGTCGTTAGCATGTGATGAGCTCAGAGTTCTTCTCTGTTATCACTGATGATGCCATCTGCTCTCTCACCAATCACAGCGGAGCCTCTGGTCAGACAGGTGAAGAAGACGCGCATCAGCAGAGATGACTTCGACATCTTGAAGGTGATTGGCCGAGGAACCTTCAGCGAGGTAAGATGATTGGTGGCTGTTGTCATATGAATGATGTTTTGCGGTATGGAGGTAAATACACATAAACATGTTATAAACACTCATGTATCGTGTGTCGACAGGTGGCACTGGCCAGAATGCGCCACACAAAGCAGATTTATGCGCTGAAAATAATGAACAAGTGGGACATGCTGAAGCGTGGAGAGGTACGCCAACAAACTAGTGTCCATCATCTTGTGATAAAGAAATGTAGCTTTTATTATGTCATTCAATCATAATATATACCCATAATTCATTGCTGTTCAGACGGCATGTTATCAGGAGGAGAGAGAGGTTTTACTGAAGGGAGATCGTCGCTGGATCACTGAGCTGCATTACGCTTTCCAGGATGACAATTACCTCGTATGTGTCGCCCCACACTTCCACACGCATTACACAGACTGTTGATATTAAAGAGGAAACATGACCTTGATGACCTTTATAACCTTTATAACCTTGATTTCAATTCAAAAACCAACAAGGATGAATATAGACATTCGTTGAGCGGAAAGGTGTTTTAGAAAGTAAAGTCATCGGTAAAGTTGTTACTTTTTTGCAAAGTAATCTGATTACAATTTTAGAGAAGTAATTCGTCAATTGTAGTCCATTACTTTTTTAAGTAACTTTACCCAACACTGATGAAATCTTACTGTAACTTTCAGAGCTCAAAACGTCCTCTGCAGCCCAAAAACAAGTTTTAACCCTCCTGTGGTGCTCGGGTCATTTTTGACATATTCTGATATCGTTTCTTTAATAAAAATGGTTTCCTTTATCTGAGTGGTACAAGACTTGGTGACTGTTCCTCCACTAGCTCTCTAAACACACACACAAAATATGGACTTGATTCGATAAATCTGTGGTTGTCAAGTGACACTTGTGGTGTTCGGGTCAAAATTGACCCGCCATAGGAAATGAATGGGAAATACTACAATACTGAGATTTATTTATTTGTATTTGTCAAATAAAAATCAATAAAACATCCACAATGCAGAAAACAGGCACGCACACACATACAGATTTGTTTTTATTATATTAATGATCTCCCTAAACCATCACACAAACATGTGCACATCACTAGATTTGAAGAACATCATCATCTGACCCAGTAAAGAGCTTTTCTCGGACATTTGGCCCTCACGAGTGTAAACAAACCTGTCTATATATACCAAACATACCACACAGGTCGAGTCTGAGTCTGACCCCTGTGTGACAAACTTCATGCTGGAATTGTGACGTTTGATGTCTGAAATAAATGACAATCAGATTTGACTGTAACAGCATGGTCAGGTTTGACCGCATATTAGAGCATCATTGCAAAATCTGACACGTCAACACGATGCTACAATTTGACAAATAATAGTTTTTAAGAATGTCTAAATATGTATCAAATGTGTAACTTGTGGTAATGTGCAAGTTTGCTACAACATTGTCTTATAGAGATCAGCCAATGCATGGAGCACCGAGGCCACCTACTGGACATACTTGTCATTTCATGTCATTATTTTTCATGCCAGCAGATGTCACCAGAGACCCCCAATGCATGACAAATTATCATGTTTTCACACTCTTTCAAATACATTTTAAATAAATGCACAACTTAAGTGTTTTTACATGTCTTTAAAAAAAATGTTTTTTTTAAATATTTACACTTGTATGTTCGGGTCATTTTTGAGCTCAGGAAAACTTTCGGAAATCTTTAGATTCATGTTTTATTTTCAGTCTGAACTAACAAGTTTCAGCACAGATTGTTTGATGAATCTGTTACAATGTAATTCAGCTGCACATCGAGGCTGTTATTGAACCCGACAACAAACACACAAAACATTATTGTAACATTTTAAATGTACCGTATATATAAGTATAACCTGACCCCATGATCTGTCTGTACACGTCTCTCCATTCACAGATAACTCCTCCTCTCTTTTTTGTAGTATCTAGTGATGGACTACTATGTAGGTGGAGATTTTCTAACGTTGTTGAGTAAGTTTGGTGATCGTATCCCGGAGGAAATGGCTCAGTTTTATCTGGCGGAGATGGTGATGGCCATTGATTCTGTTCACAGACTGGGTTATGTACACAGGTAACATGTTTATGAGCGTAGGGGATGTTTTGATCTGCAGTGCAGGATGGTTGTGATATGATGTTTATGTGCTGTGACGTGTGGGCTAATATTGACTTCCTGTAGAGACATAAAGCCTGATAACATCCTGTTGACGGCAGACGGGCATGTGAGATTGGGTGATTTTGGCTCGTGTCTCCGGATGGAGGATGATGGACAGGTGATGTCAGCATAGAGTGTCTTATTGAATTAACCCAAGATTACAAAAGATGTTTCTCTATAGTCGGCCATATTTAACCCATGTGACCGTGTGTACTTCCTGTCACAGATTCACTCGTCTCTGGCCGTCGGCACTCCAGATTATCTCTCTCCAGAGATCCTGCGGGCACTGGAGGGTGCGGGCGGGTACGGCATCGAGTGTGACTGGTGGGCTCTGGGTGTGTGTGCGTACGAGATGCTGATCGGCAACACGCCGTTTTATGCGGAGTCAATTTCTGAGACCTACGCTAAAATCGTACATTTCAAGGTAAGACCGTTTTTTTGTGTTTTGTGTTCCATGTCTGTTCTCTTTCAGGTCATCTTGCTAGTGTACGCCTAAAATACAACATTTAGCGGATGTACACGTTTAAAATGTACAGCTGGAAAACAGATCAGAAGTACTAGTGACATCATCTTGCACTCAGGGGCGTATATAAGGTTTGTCCAATCAAATGCTGTGTAGAATGAGGATGCCCCTCCCCTAATATCACCTGCCACTCAAAAGCAGGAATGGCAAGTAGCTCATTATGATTCATAATGTAATCTCAAGGCACCAAGAACGTATCGACGGCAACGACGCAAAGGGGGCATACAAAGACTGTGACTTTCACAACTCAAAATGTCAATGTCAGTCTAAAAACAGCATTTATTGAAACTAAACTGACTTATTTTGAACTTTGTACAATTAATTTATGCAATATTCAGAAACTTGTCCCATCCAGTCATGATCAAATAAAAGTAGAGCGAGATGGCGCATGAAACTGTGTCTCTGTGTCATTCCAGGATTACTTTGAGTTTCCCGAGTCGTGCTGCGATGTGTCTGAAGAGGCGCGTTCACTGATCACGGGTCTGATCTGTGACAGGACAGAGCGACTGGGCGCACACGGTTCGGCAGACTTCAGAAAACATCCGTTCTTCAGCGGATTGGACTGGAGCTCTCTTCATCTGCTTCCTGCTCCATACCAGCCCGAAGTGTCCAACGCCACAGACACGTCCAACTTTGATGTGCTGGATGACAGTCTCAGTGAGATGGTACCAAGTAAACATGTGTGTAACCGTGTTTTGGGAAGCCAGTGTGATGTTCTGGATGACCCACAGTGTTCCTTTGTTTCAGGAGCGCTTGAGTGATGACATGGAGAGCGCCCCGGTCGGAGTTCATCTGGCGTTTGTGGGTTACTCTTACACAGCCACCAGGTCTGCTCATCATCATCTTCATCACTCAAATTATTTAGTTAGTTTGACTTATTTTTGACCATGCTTTACAACTGCAGAGAGACCGGTGCACTGGACCGCAGCGGTGACATCATGATGGAGATCGACCAACAGCTGGAGAGAGATCATCTAAAACTGGTAAAACGCTCAATCTGGATCTGGAGTAGAATGATGATTTCTCTGGAGCTCAACTTTTTTATCATGAGTCATTTACATCAGTGTTTCCCAACCTGTTTTGACGTCAGTATTTACATTGATATGTAGGACAAGAGCTAAATCGGTACTGTCTCTTTAAGAATAGTGGCAGTCCAGCCAGTGAGCGCATATTAATGAGAGAGAACATGCACGGTTTCTTCAGCGCATCTGTGCAAATGTTTTGCATGTTTTGATCAATAAGTGACTGTAGAGAACAGAAAGGATATTAAAAGAGACATTATTCAATGTCAAATTCATTGTGTGGATCTCGTCTTTGGACACACATTATACGGAACAACTTTTACTGTCAACACGCAGTTAAAGGATCTCGCTGCTGAACTTCGCATTGAGTAAAAGATGTATATCAGGATTGTTCGTATCTATATAATTACCCATTCCTTATTTTATTATTTTTATTTTCATCCATACATGTGATTTCGTTTGGTTCAACATCGCAAAATCCAATTGTTTTCACAAACCCCTTGTTGGGAATCGCTGATTTAGATCTCTACTTCTCAATCTGGATTATAAATTATGAATGTTGAATGTGGATTCGCTCATTTAAATGTGAATGCTCCAGAATCAGGTGTTGCAGCTCAGCGACTCGATCTCTGCTTTGGTGACATCAGCACCAGAACTTCCTCCAGAACAAAACAAACTAGACCAGACCAGCACTACACAGACGGAGGAGACGGAGGAGAACGCGGCACACGTTGAAGATCTGCAGAGGTACATCAGCACTTCTCATCTGACCTGCTCTATAGGTGTCTGTCCTCCTACTGTCTAGTGTACCTGCTCTATGTCACGCAAAACCAAAAGCGAGTAAAATGGCCAGAGGGTGGGGGCACCAAAAGCGAGGGAAATGTCCAGCGGTGGGTGCCAAAAGTGAGTGAAATTTCAAGAGGGGGGGCGGGGGCGGGGGCGGGGCGGCGAAAGCGAGTGAAATGTCCTGCAGGGGGCGCAAAAGCGAGTGAAATGTCAAGCTGGGGGGTGCAAAAAGCGAGTGAAATGTCAAGCTGGGGGGTGCAAAAAGCGAGTGAAATGTCAAGCTGGGGGGTGCAAAAAGCGAGTGAAATGTCCAGCGGGGGCGCCAAAAGCGAGTGAAATGTCCAGCGGGGGGCGCCAAAAGCGAGTGCAATGTCCAGCGGGGTGCCAAAGCGAGTAAAATGTCCAGAGGGTGGGGGCACCAAAAGTGAGTGAGATGTCCAGCGGGGTGCCAAAAGCGAGTGAAATGTCCAGAGGGTGGGGGCACCAAAAGCGAGTAAAATGGTCAGAGGGTGGGGGCACCAAAAGTGAGTGAAATGGCCAGCAGGGGCGTCAAAAGCGAGTGAAATGTCCAGCGGGGGCGTCAAAAGCGAGTGAAATGTCCAGCGGGGGGCGCCAAAAGCGAGTGCAATGTCCAGCGGGGTGCCAAAGCGAGTAAAATGTCCAGAGGGTGGGGGCACCAAAAGTGAGTGAGATGTCCAGCGGGGTGCCAAAAGCGAGTGAAATGTCCAGTGGGTGGGGGCATCAAAAGCGAGTGAAATGTCCAGCGGGGTGCCAAAAGCGAGTGAAATGTCCAGCGGGGGCGTCAAAAGCGAGTTAAATGTCCAGCGGGTGTCCCAAAAGCGTGTGAAATGTCCAGCTGGGGGGCGCCAAAAGCGAGTGAAATATCCAGCAGGGGGCACCAAAAGCGAGTACAATGTCCAGCGTGGTGCCAAAAGCGAGTGAAGTGTCCAGAGGGTGGGGGCACTAAAAGCGAGTGAAATGTCCAGCGGGGGTGCTAAAAGCGAGTGAAGTGTCCAGAGGGTGGGGGCACTAAAAGCGAGTGAAATGTCCAGCGGGGGTGCCAAAAGCGAGTGAAATGTCCAGAGGGTGGGGGCACCAAAAGCGAGTGCAATGTCCAGCTGGGGGGGTGCAAAAAGCAAGTGAAATGTCCAGCGGGGGGCACCAAAAGCGAGTGAAATGTCCAGCAGGGGTGCCAAAAGTGAGTGAAATGTCCAGCAGGGGTGCCAAAAGCGAGTGAAATGTCCAGCGGGGGTGCCAAAAGCAAGTGAAATGTCCAGCAGGGGCACCAAAAGCGAGTGAAATGTCCAGCGGGGGTGCCAAAAGCAAGTGAAATGTCCAGCAGGGGTGCCAAAAGCGAGTGAAATGTCCAGCGGAGGTGCCAAAAGCAAGTGAAATGTCCAGCGGGCGCGCCAAAAGTGAGTGAAATGTCCAGCAGGGGTGCCAAAAGCGAGTGAAATGTCCAGCGGGCATTAAAAGCGAGTGAAATGTCCAGCAGGGGGTACCAAAAGCAAGTGAAATGCCCAGCGGGGGCGTTAAAAGCGAGTGAAATGTCCAGCAGGGGGTACCAAAAGTGAGTGAAATGTCCAGCGGGGGGCGCCAAAAGCGAGTGCAATGTCCAGCGTGGTGCCAAAAGCGAGTAAAATGTCCAGAGAGTGGGGGCACCAAAAGCGAGTGAAATGTCCAGCGGGGTGCCAAAAGCGAGTGAAATGTCCAGCGGGGTGCCAAAAGCGAGTGAAATGTCCAGCAGGGGTGCCAAAAGCGAGTGAAATGTCCAACGGGGGCGTTAAAAGCGAGTGAAATGTCCAGCAGGGGGTACCAAAAGTGAGTGAAATGTCCAGCGGGGTGCCAAAAGCGAGTGAAATGTCCAGCAGGGGCGTTAAAAGCGAGTGAAATGTCCAGCAGGGGGTACCAAAAGCGAGTGAAATGCCCAACGGGGGCGTTAAAAGCGAGTGAAATGTCCAGCAGGGGGTACCAAAAGTGAGTGAAATGTCCAGCAGGGGTGCCAAAAGCGAGTGAAATGTCCAGCAGGGGTGCCAAAAGCGAGTGAAATGTCCAGCAGGGGGTGCCAAAAGCGAGTGAAATGTCCAGCAGGGGCATTAAAAGCGAGTGAAATGTCCAGCGGGGGTGCTAAAAGCGAGTGAAGTGTCCAGAGGGTGGGGGCACTAAAAGCGAGTGAAATGTCCAGCGGGGGTGCCAAAAGCGAGTGAAATGTCCAGAGGGTGGGGGCACCAAAAGCGAGTGCAATGTCCAGCTGGGGGGGTGCAAAAAGCAAGTGAAATGTCCAGCGGGGGGCACCAAAAGCGAGTGAAATGTCCAGCAGGGGTGCCAAAAGTGAGTGAAATATCCAGCAGGGGTGCCAAAAGCGAGTGAAATGTCCAGCGGAGGTGCCAAAAGCAAGTGAAATGTCCAGCGGGCGCGCCAAAAGTGAGTGAAATGTCCAGCAGGGGTGCCAAAAGCGAGTGAAATGTCCAGCAGGGGCATTAAAAGCGAGTGAAATGTCCAGCAGGGGGTACCAAAAGCAAGTGAAATGCCCAGCGGGGGCGTTAAAAGCGAGTGAAATGTCCAGCAGGGGGTACCAAAAGTGAGTGAAATGTCCAGCGGGGGTGCCAAAAGCGAGTGCAATGTCCAGCGTGGTGCCAAAAGCGAGTAAAATGTCCAGAGAGTGGGGGCACCAAAAGCGAGTGAAATGTCCAGCGGGGTGCCAAAAGCGAGTGAAATGTCCAGCGGGGTGCCAAAAGCGAGTGAAATGTCCAGCAGGGGTGCCAAAAGCGAGTGAAATGTCCAGCAGGGGCGTTAAAAGCGAGTGAAATGTCCAGCAGGGGGTACCAAAAGCGAGTGAAATGCCCAACGGGGGCGTTAAAAGCGAGTGAAATGTCCAGCAGGGGGTACCAAAAGTGAGTGAAATGTCCAGCGGGGGTGCCAAAAGCGAGTGAAATGTCCAGCGGGGTGCCAAAAGTAAGTGAAATGTCCAGCAGGGGTGCCAAAAGCGAGTGAAATGTCAAGCTGGGGGGTGCAAAAAGCGAGTGAAATGTCAAGCTGGGGGGTGCAAAAAGCGAGTGAAATGTCAAGCTGGGGGGTGCAAAAAGCGAGTGAAATGTCCAGCGGGGGCGCCAAAAGCGAGTGAAATGTCCAGCGGGGGGCGCCAAAAGCGAGTGCAATGTCCAGCGGGGTGCCAAAGCGAGTAAAATGTCCAGAGGGTGGGGGCACCAAAAGTGAGTGAGATGTCCAGCGGGGTGCCAAAAGCGAGTGAAATGTCCAGAGGGTGGGGGCACCAAAAGCGAGTAAAATGGTCAGAGGGTGGGGGCACCAAAAGTGAGTGAAATGGCCAGCAGGGGCGTCAAAAGCGAGTGAAATGTCCAGCGGGGGCGTCAAAAGCGAGTGAAATGTCCAGCGGGGGGCGCCAAAAGCGAGTGCAATGTCCAGCGGGGTGCCAAAGCGAGTAAAATGTCCAGAGGGTGGGGGCACCAAAAGTGAGTGAGATGTCCAGCGGGGTGCCAAAAGCGAGTGAAATGTCCAGTGGGTGGGGGCATCAAAAGCGAGTGAAATGTCCAGCGGGGTGCCAAAAGCGAGTGAAATGTCCAGCGGGGGCGTCAAAAGCGAGTTAAATGTCCAGCGGGTGTCCCAAAAGCGTGTGAAATGTCCAGCTGGGGGGCGCCAAAAGCGAGTGAAATATCCAGCAGGGGGCACCAAAAGCGAGTACAATGTCCAGCGTGGTGCCAAAAGCGAGTGAAGTGTCCAGAGGGTGGGGGCACTAAAAGCGAGTGAAATGTCCAGCGGGGGTGCTAAAAGCGAGTGAAGTGTCCAGAGGGTGGGGGCACTAAAAGCGAGTGAAATGTCCAGCGGGGGTGCCAAAAGCGAGTGAAATGTCCAGAGGGTGGGGGCACCAAAAGCGAGTGCAATGTCCAGCTGGGGGGGTGCAAAAAGCAAGTGAAATGTCCAGCGGGGGGCACCAAAAGCGAGTGAAATGTCCAGCAGGGGTGCCAAAAGTGAGTGAAATGTCCAGCAGGGGTGCCAAAAGCGAGTGAAATGTCCAGCGGGGGTGCCAAAAGCAAGTGAAATGTCCAGCAGGGGCACCAAAAGCGAGTGAAATGTCCAGCGGGGGTGCCAAAAGCAAGTGAAATGTCCAGCAGGGGTGCCAAAAGCGAGTGAAATGTCCAGCGGAGGTGCCAAAAGCAAGTGAAATGTCCAGCGGGCGCGCCAAAAGTGAGTGAAATGTCCAGCAGGGGTGCCAAAAGCGAGTGAAATGTCCAGCGGGCATTAAAAGCGAGTGAAATGTCCAGCAGGGGGTACCAAAAGCAAGTGAAATGCCCAGCGGGGGCGTTAAAAGCGAGTGAAATGTCCAGCAGGGGGTACCAAAAGTGAGTGAAATGTCCAGCGGGGGGCGCCAAAAGCGAGTGCAATGTCCAGCGTGGTGCCAAAAGCGAGTAAAATGTCCAGAGAGTGGGGGCACCAAAAGCGAGTGAAATGTCCAGCGGGGTGCCAAAAGCGAGTGAAATGTCCAGCGGGGTGCCAAAAGCGAGTGAAATGTCCAGCAGGGGTGCCAAAAGCGAGTGAAATGTCCAACGGGGGCGTTAAAAGCGAGTGAAATGTCCAGCAGGGGGTACCAAAAGTGAGTGAAATGTCCAGCGGGGTGCCAAAAGCGAGTGAAATGTCCAGCAGGGGCGTTAAAAGCGAGTGAAATGTCCAGCAGGGGGTACCAAAAGCGAGTGAAATGCCCAACGGGGGCGTTAAAAGCGAGTGAAATGTCCAGCAGGGGGTACCAAAAGTGAGTGAAATGTCCAGCAGGGGTGCCAAAAGCGAGTGAAATGTCCAGCAGGGGTGCCAAAAGCGAGTGAAATGTCCAGCAGGGGGTGCCAAAAGCGAGTGAAATGTCCAGCAGGGGCATTAAAAGCGAGTGAAATGTCCAGCGGGGGTGCTAAAAGCGAGTGAAGTGTCCAGAGGGTGGGGGCACTAAAAGCGAGTGAAATGTCCAGCGGGGGTGCCAAAAGCGAGTGAAATGTCCAGAGGGTGGGGGCACCAAAAGCGAGTGCAATGTCCAGCTGGGGGGGTGCAAAAAGCAAGTGAAATGTCCAGCGGGGGGCACCAAAAGCGAGTGAAATGTCCAGCAGGGGTGCCAAAAGTGAGTGAAATATCCAGCAGGGGTGCCAAAAGCGAGTGAAATGTCCAGCGGAGGTGCCAAAAGCAAGTGAAATGTCCAGCGGGCGCGCCAAAAGTGAGTGAAATGTCCAGCAGGGGTGCCAAAAGCGAGTGAAATGTCCAGCAGGGGCATTAAAAGCGAGTGAAATGTCCAGCAGGGGGTACCAAAAGCAAGTGAAATGCCCAGCGGGGGCGTTAAAAGCGAGTGAAATGTCCAGCAGGGGGTACCAAAAGTGAGTGAAATGTCCAGCGGGGGTGCCAAAAGCGAGTGCAATGTCCAGCGTGGTGCCAAAAGCGAGTAAAATGTCCAGAGAGTGGGGGCACCAAAAGCGAGTGAAATGTCCAGCGGGGTGCCAAAAGCGAGTGAAATGTCCAGCGGGGTGCCAAAAGCGAGTGAAATGTCCAGCAGGGGTGCCAAAAGCGAGTGAAATGTCCAGCAGGGGCGTTAAAAGCGAGTGAAATGTCCAGCAGGGGGTACCAAAAGCGAGTGAAATGCCCAACGGGGGCGTTAAAAGCGAGTGAAATGTCCAGCAGGGGGTACCAAAAGTGAGTGAAATGTCCAGCGGGGGTGCCAAAAGCGAGTGAAATGTCCAGCGGGGTGCCAAAAGTAAGTGAAATGTCCAGCAGGGGTGCCAAAAGCGAGTGAAATGTCCAGCGGGCGCGCCAAAAGTGAGTGAAATGTCCAGCAGGGGTGCCAAAAGCGAGTGAAATGTCCAGCAGGGGTGCCAAAAGCGAGTGAAATGTCCAGCAGGGGCATTAAAAGCGAGTGAAATGTCCAGCAGGGGGTACCAAAAGCAAGTGAAATGCCCAGCGGGGGCATTAAAAGCGAGTGAAATGTCCAGCAGGGGGTACCAATGTGAGTGAAATGTCCAGCGGGGGGCGCCAAAAGCAAGTGAAATGTCCAGCGGGCGCGCCAAAAGTGAGTGAAATGTCCAGCAGGGGTGCCAAAAGCGAGTGAAATGTCCAGCAGGGGCATTAAAAGCGAGTGAAATGTCCAGCAGGGGGTACCAAAAGCAAGTGAAATGCCCAGCGGGAGCGTTAAAAGCGAGTGAAATGTCCAGCGGGGGTACCAAAAGTGAGTGAAATGTCCAGCGGGGGGCGCCAAAAGCGAGTGCAATGTCCAGCGTGGTGCCAAAAGCGAGTAAAATGTCCAGAGAGTGGGGGCACCAAAAGCGAGTGAAATGTCCAGCGGGGTGCCAAAAGCGAGTGAAATGTCCAGCAGGGGTGCCAAAAGCGAGTGAAATGTCCAGCAGGGGCGTTAAAAGCGAGTGAAATGTCCAGCAGGGGGTACCAAAAGCGAGTGAAATGCCCAACGGGGGCGTTAAAAGCAAGTGAAATGTCCAGCAGGGGGTACCAAAAGTGAGTGAAATGTCCAGCAGGGGGTACCAAAAGTGAGTGAAATGTCCAGCAGGGGGTACCAAAAGTGAGTGAAATGTCCAGCGGGGGTGCCAAAAGCGAGTGAAATGTCCAGAGGGTGAGGGCATTAAAAGCGAGTGAAATGTCCAGCGGGGGTGCCAAAAGCGAGTGAAATGTCCAGCTGGGGGGGGTGCAAAAAGCAAGTGAAATGTCCAGCGGGGTGCCAAAAGCGAGTGAAATATCCAGAGGGTGGGGGCACCAAAAGCGAGTGAAATGTCTAGCGGGGTGCCAAAAGCGAGTGAAATATCCAGAGGGTGGGGGCACCAAAAGCGAGTGAAATATCCAGCTGTGGGGCGCCAAAAGCGAGTGAAATGTCCAGCTGGGGGGTTCAAAAAGCAAGTTATATGTCCAGCTGGGGGTGCCAAAAGCGAGTGAAATGTCCAGAGGGTGGGGGCACCAAAAGCGAGTGAAATGTCCAGCGTTGGGGCATCAAAAGCGAGTGAAATGTCCAGCAGGGGGCGCCAAAAGCGAGTGCAATGTCCAGCGGGGTGCCAAAAGCGAGTAAAATGTCCAGAGGGTGGGGGCACCAAAAGCGAGTGAAATGTCCAGAGGGTGGGGGCATCAAAAGCGAGTGAAATGTCCAGCGTTGGGGCGTCAAAAGCGAGTTACATTTTTGTTGATTATTCGTGTTTTTGAGACGTTACAGACATTACAGTCATGGAGAGCGCCCCGGTCGGAGTTCATCTGGCGTTTGTGGGTTACTCTTACACAGCCACCAGGTCTGCTCATCATCATCTTCATCACTCAAATTATTTAGTTAGTTTGACTTATTTTTGACCATGCTTTACAACTGCAGAGAGACCGGTGCACTGGACCGCAGCGGTGACATCATGATGGAGATCGACCAACAGCTGGAGAGAGATCATCTAAAACTGGTAAAACGCTCAATCTGGATCTGGAGTAGAATGATGATTTCTCTGGAGCTCAACTTTTTTATCATGAGTCATTTACATCAGTGTTTCCCAACCTGTTTTGACGTCAGTATTTACATTGATATGTAGGACAAGAGCTAAATCGGTACTGTCTCTTTAAGAATAGTGGCAGTCCAGCCAGTGAGCGCATATTAATGAGAGAGAACATGCACGGTTTCTTCAGCGCATCTGTGCAAATGTTTTGCATGTTTTGATCAATAAGTGACTGTAGAGAACAGAAAGGATATTAAAAGAGACATTATTCAATGTCAAATTCATTGTGTGGATCTCGTCTTTGGACACACATTATACGGAACAACTTTTACTGTCAACACGCAGTTAAAGGATCTCGCTGCTGAACTTCGCATTGAGTAAAAGATGTATATCAGGATTGTTCGTATCTATATAATTACCCATTCCTTATTTTATTATTTTTATTTTCATCCATACATGTGATTTCGTTTGGTTCAACATCGCAAAATCCAATTGTTTTCACAAACCCCTGGTTGGGAATCGCTGATTTAGATCTCTACTTCTCAATCTGGATTATAAATTATGAATGTTGAATGTGGATTCGCTCATTTAAATGTGAATGCTCCAGAATCAGGTGTTGCAGCTCAGCGACTCGATCTCTGCTTTGGTGACATCAGCACCAGAACTTCCTCCAGAACAAAACAAACTAGACCAGACCAGCACTACACAGACGGAGGAGACGGAGGAGAACGCGGCACACGTTGAAGATCTGCAGAGGTACATCAGCACTTCTCATCTGACCTGCTCTATAGGTGTCTGTCCTCCTACTGTCTAGTGTACCTGCTCTATGTCACGCAGAACCAAAAGCGAGTAAAATGGCCAGAGGGTGGGGGCACCAAAAGCGAGGGAAATGTCCAGCGGTGGGTGCCAAAAGTGAGTGAAATTTCAAGAGGGGGGGGCGGGGGCGGGGGCGGGGCGGCGAAAGCGAGTGAAATGTCCTGCAGGGGGCGCAAAAGCGAGTGAAATGTCAAGCTGGGGGGTGCAAAAAGCGAGTGAAATGTCAAGCTGGGGGGTGCAAAAAGCGAGTGAAATGTCAAGCTGGGGGGTGCAAAAAGCGAGTGAAATGTCCAGCGGGGGCGCCAAAAGCGAGTGAAATGTCCAGCGGGGGCGCCAAAAGCGAGTGAAATGTCCTGCAGGGGGCGCAAAAAGCGAGTGAAATGTCAAGCTGGGGGGTGCAAAAAGCGAGTGAAATGTCAAGCTGGGGGGTGCAAAAAGCGAGTGAAATGTCAAGCTGGGGGGTGCAAAAAGCGAGTGAAATGTCCAGCGGGGGCGCCAAAAGCGAGTGAAATGTCCAGCGGGGGTCCCAAAAGCGAGTGAAATGTCTAGCGGGGGTGCCAAGAGCGGATGAAATGAGCTATATGATGCTCCCTTGCTCCCTATTTAGTGCATGACTTAACCTCCAGTGTGCTGTCTGTCTGCACTGGTCTCAGAACAGTTTGAAATGCATCTTATAATCATCATAACTCCATATAAAGTCTCTGAAAGACACATTATTCAGTTTTATGTGATGTTTTGTGCGGTTAGATCTGAGATTAAAGTAGAATATGCAGAATTGATCAACAATCTCATTTAAGTTCCTCATCAGCACACAGTGTCAGACTGGCTGTGATTGGAGCAGAATTTTACTTTAATTGTGCAGCAACAAATGAAAAGTCACCAGAAAGTTGTTGTGAAATGTTAATATGGGTGCAATGATGGTGTTTTGTCAGGCAGTTACAGGAAGCTGAACGGAGAAACAGAGAATTGGAGCAGGAGATATCTGCACTACGAGAGGAGATTCACAGACTGGCACCCAACAAACACCAAAGTAAGACACGATACTGTCACCAGTGTGTGTGTGTGTGTGAAGCGTTGCCCAGAGAATAGTGATAAACATGTTGTCCAGGATTAGATCATACGACACGTGTTCAAACAAATGCTGAATGAAACTCTCCTCTTCAGTTTCAGATAAAAGCTTTTCTCTGCTCATGTTGAAGCTGTTTCACATTTTATCATGCGGTCACGCACTGCTCACAGAACACAGTGTGTGTGTGTGTGTGTGTGTGCGTGTGTGTGTGATGTTTGTGTGTGTGTGTGTGTGTGCGTGTGTGTGTGATGTTTGTGTGTGTGTGTGTGTGTGTGTGTGTGTGTGATGTTTGTGTGTGTGTGTGTGTGTGTGTGTGTGTGTGTGTGTGATGTTTGTGTGTGTGTGAGTGTGTGATGTGTGAGTGTGTAAGTGTGTGTGAAGTGTGTGAGTGAGTGTGTGTGTGTGAGAGTGAGAGAGAGTGTGTGTGTGTGTGAGAGTGAGAGAGAGTGTGTGTGTGTGTGTGTGTGTGTGTGTGTGTGTGCGTGTGTGTGTGATGTTTGTGTGTGCGTGAGTGTGTGATGTGTGTGTGTGTGAGTGTGTGATGTGTGAGTGTGTAAGTGTGTGTGATGTGTGTGAGTGAGTGTGTGTGTGTGAGAGTGAGAGAGAGTGTGTGTGTGTGTGTGTGTGTGTGTGTGTGATGTGTGTGTGTGAGTGTGTGATGTGTGTGTGTGAGTGTGAGTGTGTAAGTGTGTGTGATGTGTGTGAGTGAGTGTGTGTGTGTGAGAGTGAGAGAGAGTGTGTGTGTGTGTGTGTGTGTGTGTGTGTTGTATGGGTCTATTCTAATGGCTGTTTCTCCTCCAATCACAGAGCTGTGTTTGTTGTGCCCACCGCTGCACTCTGTGCCCGTTCGCTGTCTGGACCCCGTGCGGGATGTAAGCTCGTGCCTCTTAGCACCCTTTATCTGTCCATGCGTCTGTGCATCAGTAGCATTGCACCTGTCACAACTGCTGTCACCTTCATCTCTAAAATTATATCATGACTTGTTCAAACATTCGTGTGATGAGACAGCTGTAGCCCGTGTCACTGCACATGTGTTCTGTCTGCACTGACATCTGATTCAGTCCCCTGATGTTTGTAGAGCTCAGTGGTGCCACCTGCCTGCCATTACCCGCTAGTGACCGCACGACACCGCCACCTACTGCTGTTCAACAGGGTGAGTGAACACTCTGCAATGGTGACGCGACAAAAATGTATTTATAATAAAAAACTAAGCAAACATGTCATTAAAAACTAACACTGCACATACTCAATATATGTGCAATTATTAACACATAGGGCAGACTGGGGCTAGTTGTCACACTTTTTACTCCAGGGAATGTTTCTCAAGTTTATTTTTAAAAGTCAAATTTCAAGTCTTGACTACAAAAAAGAATTTGAACACTTCCACCGTTTATGCAGAGAAAAATAGATCCAGTTCATCGAACACATGCTGAACTTTGGTGACTTCTGCCCCAGTTATGGGGCATGTTGTCACACTAAATGGGTAAATTATCACAATGAATCCTGCCGTTAAACACCATAGGTCTCATGTAAACATTTTGTGGGACATGTTCTCCCATCATGCCGCCACCTAAACAATATCTACAGCTCTCTTTAAATCTACACCTGCTTCCAACAGAGCACTTCATTAAAGAAACAATGACATTTCTTCTCCCTTGAAGTAAAAGTAATAAAATGATGCCGTTCGTTTGGCAGTTTATTTAAATTTATGAATTACACTATAGTAAAAAACTTCTTTAAGTTGAAACATGAAGAGAATATGAGAGTGTGTCATGTAGGGGGCAGATTGCTGCCATCATAGGAACAAATAAAATAACCTGACTTGAATATCATGTTATGACAGTAATAGCCAGTAGGTGGCAGCAGTGTTCTCTGCATTTACCTGCTGTGTTGTAATTCTACATTTTATCAAGAGTTATGCATTTAGATGTATATTTACACATTATCCAACTATTATTAGTACTTGGAGTAAAAGTGCCCCACACCTGTTGTAAAATGCCCTCACATTTGGGGTAAATGTGCCCTCACACTTGGGGTAAAAGTGCCCTCACACTTGGGGTAAAAATGCCCTCACATTTGGGGTAAAAGTGCCCTCACACTTGGGGTAAATGTGCCCTCACACTTGGGGTAAAAGTGCCCTCACACTTGGGGTAAAAATGCCCTCACACTTGGGGTAAAAGTGCCCTCACACTTGGGGTAAAAGTGCCCTCACACTTGGGGTAAAAGTGCCCTCACACTTGGGGTAAAAGTGCCCTCACAGTTGGGGTAAAAGTGCCCTCACAGTTGGGGTAAAAGTGCCCTCACACTTGGGGTAAAAGTGCCCTCACAGTTGGGGTAAAAGTGCCCTCACAGTTGGGGTAAAAGTGCCCTCACAGTTGGGGTAAAAGTGCCCTCACACTTGGGGTAAAAGTGCCCTCACAGTTGGGGTAAAAGTGCCCCCACACTTGGGGTAAAAGTGCCCTCACAGTTGGGGTAAAAGTGCCCTCACACTTGGGGTAAAAGTGCCCTCACACTTGGGGTAAAAGTGCCCTCACAGTTGGGGTAAAAGTGCCCTCACACTTGGGGTAAAAGTGCCCTCACACTTGGGGTAAAAGTGCCCTCACACTTGGGGTAAAAGTGCCCTCACACTTGGGGTAAAAGTGCCCTCACACTTGGGGTAAAAGTGCCCCCACACTTGGGGTAAAAGTGCCCTCACACTTGGGGTAAAAGTGCCCTCACACTTGGGGTAAAAGTGCCCTCACACTTGGGGTAAAAGTGCCCTCACACTTGGGGTAAAAGTGCCCTCACAGTTGGGGTAAAAGTGCCCTCACAGTTGGGGTAAAAGTGCCCTCACACTTGGGGTAAAAGTGCCCTCACAGTTGGGGTAAAAGTGCCCTCACACTTGGGGTAAAAGTGCCCTCACACTTGGGGTAAAAGTGCCCTCACAGTTGGGGTAAAAGTGCCCTCACAGTTGGGGTAAAAGTGCCCTCACACTTGGGGTAAAAGTGCCCTCACACTTGGGGTAAAAATGCCCTCACATTTGGGGTAAAAGTGCCCTCACACTTGGGGTAAATGTGCCCTCACACTTGGGGTAAAAGTGCCCTCACACTTGGGGTAAAAATGCCCTCACACTTGGGGTAAAAGTGCCCTCACACTTGGGGTAAAAGTGCCCTCACACTTGGGGTAAAAGTGCCCTCACAGTTGGGGTAAAAGTGCCCTCACAGTTGGGGTAAAAGTGCCCTCACACTTGGGGTAAAAGTGCCCTCACAGTTGGGGTAAAAGTGCCCTCACAGTTGGGGTAAAAGTGCCCTCACAGTTGGGGTAAAAGTGCCCTCACACTTGGGGTAAAAGTGCCCTCACAGTTGGGGTAAAAGTGCCCCCACACTTGGGGTAAAAGTGCCCTCACAGTTGGGGTAAAAGTGCCCTCACACTTGGGGTAAAAGTGCCCTCACACTTGGGGTAAAAGTGCCCTCACAGTTGGGGTAAAAGTGCCCTCACACTTGGGGTAAAAGTGCCCTCACACTTGGGGTAAAAGTGCCCTCACACTTGGGGTAAAAGTGCCCTCACACTTGGGGTAAAAGTGCCCTCACACTTGGGGTAAAAGTGCCCTCACACTTGGGGTAAAAGTGCCCTCACACTTGGGGTAAAAGTGCCCTCACACTTGGGGTAAAAGTGCCCTCACACTTGGGGTAAAAGTGCCCTCACACTTGGGGTAAAAGTGCCCTCACACTTGGGGTAAAAGTGCCCTCACACTTGGGGTAAAAGTGCCCTCACACTTGGGGTAAAAGTGCCCTCACACTTGGGGTAAAAGTGCCCCCACACTTGGGGTAAAAGTGCCCTCACACTTGGGGTAAAAGTGCCCTCACACTTGGGGTAAAAGTGCCCCCACAGGGTTTATAGTGATATTGGGGGCAATAGTTATAGTGCAATATTCGTCAGCTAATGCAATTAATTTTAGACAGCGAGATGCTTTTTTGAGAAACAAATGAAGATAATAATTACTCAATAAACACGTCAGAAAAGGTTTCACCATTTCCTGTTAATTTCAAACACATTTGTCCTTTTATAACATCTCAAGTATTCAATAAACAAATGAATCTCTCTTGTGATTGGATCAGACAATGTGATGGGGGGGGGGGGGCTTTTTACCCCAAATACCATCCTTTCACTCATTGGACAGTTATTACAATTTTTGGGGATTTAATCACCTTGAACTAAACTGAAGATGATAAATAAGTGTTTTGTCTCAGAATAATTTCAGGGATTTTCATTAGATACATGAATAGACATCTGAAGATCTGACGGATCAGAGACAAACAGATGTTTAGGAAAGTGGTAAACATGAAGAGTGATTTACCAACATGAACACACACTGCCCAAAGTGACAGATGAATCTGTGCCAAAATACTGTAGACTTTGACCTTTGACCTCAACAATCAAAGATATGAGAAACATTTTCGTCTCTTCTAAAAGCCCATTTATTTGTCTGTTGTCTGTTTGACCCCTGTGAGCGTCCTGAACAGTTTTGTGTTGCAGGTGAGGAGGCCGCAGGTTACGTGTGAGTCGTATTTGTTAGTGTGCGCTGAGGGGGCTGAACTCACGCTGTGGCGGCGATACTGCTCACCTGAACTCTCCTGAACCACCCCAAACACTTAACAACACTAGATCATCTACAACACGCCACAGGAGAACAACTGATCAAGTGTCACAGTTATGATGTCATATTCATCGACAAATAACAATGACATTAATTAAGGAAATAAATGCCCTGAATACAAATTTCAGGGGGCAAATATCTTTGATTCATTTCTGACAGACAGCGTCAAGTTTTGCACTTTTGATTTCCAGTTGAGCACAAATAATTCTGCAATGTTGGATTGATATAGTTTGTTTACAGTGTGTTGGTTGTTGCTTTGATGTGTGTTTACAGGTTAATATCACACTCATTATCTGCCGTGTGATGCAATAGCTGAGCTGCTGTACACTGTGTGCATGAGGTCACATGCTCTTGTCTCAAAACACTGATGTATCACTTTATTATTTGGAAGAATTTGTTATTTTTCTGTACAAAAAATAAGTACAATTATATATAAGTTTTGTGTGAATAACTTTGAAATAAAGCTGCATTATTTATTTGGGGAAATGTGTTTTATTTAAGAGATGATTATTTAAAGCAGATTTGCATTAATGAGGGACTCGACTATACTGTGGTTTTACTACAGTACTGTTGTGGGAACACTTTAAGGTTACATTTGTTAACTTAAAGAACATTAGTTAAAGTTTTTGCTAATTAAAAAAGTTTTACACATAAACACATAAAGAGCATCTTTATTAAATATGTTTAATTATATACACTCACATAAGATGACTCATATCAGAAACCCTCTAAAAGACGTTTCATTTCAAGGGCAATTCAATGGTGGTGTGATGGAACTTTATTCAGCACTTTGGGTAAAATGCCCCCACACTTTGGGTAAAACGCCCTCACACTTTGGGTAAAACGCCCTCACACTTTGGGTAAAATGCCCTCACACTTTGGGTAAAACGCCCTCACACTTTGGGTAAAACGCCCTCACACTTTGGGTAAAATGCCCTCACACTTTGGGTAAAATGCCCCCACACTTTGGGTAAAATGCCCTCACACTTTGGGTAAAATGCCCTCACACTTTGGGTAAAATGCCCCCACACTTTGGGTAAAATGCCCTCACACTTTGGGTAAAATGCCCTCACACTGTGGGTAAAATGCCCTCACACTTTGGGTAAAATGCCCCCACACTTTGGGTAAAACGCCCTCACACTTTGGGTAAAATGCCCTCACACTTTGGGTAAAATGCCCTCACACTTTGGGTAAAATGCCCTCACACTTTGGGTAAAATGCCCCCACACTTTGGGTAAAATGCCCCCACACTTTGGGTAAAACGCCCCCACACTTTGGGTAAAATGCCCCCACAGTTTGGTTAAAATGCCCCCACACTTTGGGTAAAATGCCCTCACACTTTGGGTAAAACGCCCTCACACTTTGGGTAAAACGCCCCCACACTTTGGGTAAAACGCCCTCACACTTTGGGTAAAACGCCCTCACACTTTGGGTAAAACGCCCTCACACTTTGGGTAAAATGCCCTCACACTTTGGGTAAAACGCCCTCACACTTTGGGTAAAACGCCCTCACACTTTGGGTAAAACGCCCTCACACTTTGGGTAAAACGCCCCCACACTTTGGGTAAAACGCCCTCACACTTTGGGTAAAACGCCCTCACACTTTGGGTAAAATGCCCTCACACTTTGGGTAAAACGCCCTCACACTTTGGGTAAAATGCCCCCACACTTTGGGTAAAACGCCCTCACACTTTTGGTAAAACGCCCTCACACTTTGGGTAAAACGCCCTCACACTTTGGGTAAAACGCCCTCACACTTTGGGTAAAATGCCCTCACACTTTGGGTAAAATGCCCCCACACTTTGGGTAAAACGCCCTCACACTTTGGGTAAAACGCCCTCACACTTTGGGTAAACGCCCTCACACTTTGGGTAAAATGCCCCCACAGTTTGGTTAAAATGCCCCCACACTTTGGGTAAAACGCCCTCACACTTTGGGTAAAATGCCCTCACACTTTGGGTAAAATGCCCCCACAGTTTGGTTAAAATGCCCCCACACTTTGGGTAAAATGCCCTCACACTTTGGGTAAAATGCCCCCACAGTTTGGTTAAAATGCCCCCACACTTTGGGTAAAATGCCCTCACACTTTGGGTAAAATGCCCCCACAGTTTGGTTAAAATGCCCTCACACTTTGGGTAAAATGCCCTCACACTTTGGGTAAAACGCCCCCACACTTTGGGTAAAATGCCCTCACACTTTGGGTAAAATGCCCTCACACTTTGGGTAAAATGCCCCCACACTTTGGGTAAAATGTCCCCACAGTTTGGGTAAAATGCCCTCACACTTTGGGTAAAACGCCCCCACACTTTGGGTAAAACGCCCCCACACTTTGGGTAAAATGCCCTCACACTTTGGGTAAAATGCCCTCACACTTTGGGTAAAACGCCCTCACACTTTGGGTAAAATGCCCTCACACTGTGGGTAAAATGCCCTCACACTTTGGGTAAAACGCCCTCACACTGTGGGTAAAATGCCCTCACACTTTGGGTAAAATGCCCTCACACTGTGGGTAAAATGCCCTCACACTTTGGGTAAAATGCCCTCACACTTTGGGTAAAACGCCCTCACACTTTGGGTAAAATGCCCTCACACTTTGGGTAAAATGCCCTCACACTTTGGGTAAAATGCCCTCACACTGTGGGTAAAATGCCCTCACAATTTGGGTAAAACGCCCTCACACTTTGGGTAAAACGCCCTCACACTTTGGGTAAAATGCCCTCACACTTTGGGTAAAACGCCCCCACACTTTGGGTAAAACGCCCTCACACTTTGGGTAAAATGCCCCCACACTTTGGGTAAAATGCCCTCACACTTTGGGTAAAATGCCCTCACACTTTGGGTAAAATGCCCTCACACTTTGGGTAAAATGCCCTCACACTTTGGGTAAAATGCCCTCACACTTTGGGTAAAACGCCCCCACACTTTGGGTAAAATGCCCTCACACTTTGGGTAAAACGCCCCCACACTTTGGGTAAAATGCCCTCACACTTTGGGTAAAATGCCCCCACACTTTGGGTAAAATGCCCTCACACTTTGGGTAAAATGCCCTCACACTTTGGGTAAAACGCCCCCACACTTTGGGTAAAACGCCCCCACACTGTGGGTAAAATGCCCTCACACTTTGGGTAAAACGCCCCCACACTTTGGGTAAAATGCCCTCACACTTTGGGTAAAATGCCCCCACACTTTGGGTAAAATGCCCTCACACTTTGGGTAAAATGCCCTCACACTTTGGGTAAAATGCCCTCACACTTTGGGTAAAATGCCCTCACACTTTGGGTAAAATGCCCTCACACTTTGGGTAAAACGCCCCCACACTTTGGGTAAAACGCCCTCACACTTTGGGTAAAATGCCCCCACACTTTGGGTAAAATGCCCTCACACTTTGGGTAAAATGCCCTCACACTTTGGGTAAAATGCCCTCACACTTTGGGTAAAATGCCCCCACACTTTGGGTAAAATGCCCTCACACTTTGGGTAAAATGCCCTCACACTTTGGGTAAAATGCCCTCACACTTTGGGTAAAATGCCCTCACACTTTGGGTAAAATGCCCTCACACTGTGGGTAAAATGCCCTCACACTTTGGGTAAAATGCCCTCACACTGTGGGTAAAATGCCCTCACACTGTGGGTAAAATGCCCTCACACTTTTGGTAAAATGCCCTCACACTTTGGGTAAAATGCCCTCACACTTTGGGTAAAACGCCCTCACACTTTGGGTAAAATGCCCTCACACTTTGGGTAAAACGCCCCCACACTTTGGGTAAAACGCCCTCACACTGTGGGTAAAATGCCGGTCCGGACTGTACAACATCATTAGTGTGAGGAAAGAAGAGCGGTTGGGCTGTTTGCACAATGTCTGTGGTGAAATACTTCAGACTTTAAAATAGCTGAAATCATTTCAAGGACAATTCAATGGTGGTATGACTTTATAGACAGGCTAATGAAAATGTATCTTTTATTGTAGCATTTCAACTGAATGATCTGTTACATGTGACGTTCTGTCTCCTGTGCTCCAGTGTGAAGGGCTTCATGGAAAGGAGGCGGCGAGAACCGGCTTGACGATATAAATAATGTTTTAATTATAAACTGAACATTTTACCGGATAAGTACAATTACATATAAGTTTTGTGTGAATAACTTTGAAATAAAGCTGCATTATTTATTTGGGGAAATGTGTTTTATTTAAGAGATGATTATTTAAAGCAGATTTGCATTAATGAGGGACTCGACTATACTGTGGTTTTACTACAGTACTGTTGTGGGAACACTTTAAGGTTACATTTGTTAACTTAAAGAACATTAGTTAAAGTTTTTGCTAATTAAAAAAGTTTTACACATAAACACATAAAGAGCATCTTTATTAAATATGTTTAATTATATACACTCACATAAGATGACTCATATCAGAAACCCTCTAAAAGACGTTTCATTTCAAGGGCAATTCAATGGTGGTGTGATGGAACTTTATTCAGCACTTTGGGTAAAATGCCCCCACACTTTGGGTAAAATGCCCCCACACTTTGGGTAAAATGCCCCCACACTTTGGGTAAAACGCCCCCACACTTTGGGTAAAACGCCCTCACACTTTGGGTAAAATGCCCTCACACTTTGGGTAAAATGCCCTCACACTTTGGGTAAAATGCCCTCACACTTTGGGTAAAACGCCCTCACACTTTGGGTAAAACGCCCTCACACTTTGGGTAAAATGCCCTCACACTTTGGGTAAAATGCCCTCACACTTTGGGTAAAATGCCCCCACACTTTGGGTAAAACGCCCTCACACTTTGGGTAAAATGCCCTCACACTTTGGGTAAAACGCCCCCACACTTTGGGTAAAACGCCCCCACACTTTGGGTAAAACGCCCTCACACTTTGGGTAAAATGCCCTCACACTTTGGGTAAAATGCCCCCACACTTTGGGTAAAATGCCCCCACACTTTGGGTAAAACGCCCTCACACTTTGGGTAAAATGCCCTCACACTTTGGGTAAAACGCCCTCACACTTTGGGTAAAATGCCCCCACAGTTTGGTTAAAACGCCCCCACACTTTGGGTAAAACGCCCTCACACTTTGGGTAAAATGCCCTCACACTTTGGGTAAAATGCCCCCACAGTTTGGGTAAAATGCCCTCACACTTTTGGGTAAAATGCCCTCACACTTTGGGTAAAATGCCCCCACACTTTGGGTAAAATGCCCTCACACTTTGGGTAAAACGCCCTCACACTTTGGGTAAAACGCCCTCACACTTTGGGTAAAACGCCCCCACACTTTGGGTAAAACGCCCTCACACTTTGGGTAAAACGCCCTCACACTGTGGGTAAAATGCCCCCACACTTTGGGTGAAACGCCCTCACACTTTGGGTAAAACGCCCTCACACTTTGGGTAAAATGCCCTCACACTTTGGGTAAAATGCCCTCACACTTTGGGTAAAATGCCCTCACACTTTGGGTAAAATGCCCCCACAGTTTGGTTAAAATGCCCCCACACTTTGGGTAAAACGCCCTCACACTTTGGGTAAAACGCCCTCACACTTTTGGTAAAATGCCCTCACACTTTGGGTAAAATGCCCCCACACTTTGGGTAAAATGCCCTCACACTTTGGGTAAAATGCCCCCACACTTTGGGTAAAATGCCCTCACACTTTGGGTAAAACGCCCCCACACTTTGGGTAAAACGCCCTCACACTTTGGGTAAAACGCCCTCACACTTTGGGTAAAACGCCCTCACACTTTGGGTAAAATGCCCCCACAGTTTGGTTAAAATGCCCCCACACTTTGGGTAAAACGCCCTCACACTTTGGGTAAAATGCCCTCACACTTTGGGTAAAATGCCCCCACAGTTTGGTTAAAATGCCCCCACACTTTGGGTAAAATGCCCTCACACTTTGGGTAAAATGCCCCCACAGTTTGGTTAAAATGCCCCCACACTTTGGGTAAAACGCCCTCACACTTTGGGTAAAACGCCCTCACACTTTTGGTAAAATGCCCTCACACTTTGGGTAAAATGCCCCCACACTTTGGGTAAAATGCCCTCACACTTTGGGTAAAATGCCCCCACACTTTGGGTAAAATGCCCTCACACTTTGGGTAAAACGCCCCCACACTTTGGGTAAAACGCCCTCACACTTTGGGTAAAATGCCCCCACAGTTTGGTTAAAATGCCCCCACACTTTGGGTAAAACGCCCTCACACTTTGGGTAAAACGCCCTCACACTTTTGGTAAAACGCCCCCACACTTTGGGTAAAATGCCCTCACACTTTGGGTAAAATGCCCTCACACTTTGGGTAAAATGCCCTCACACTTTGGGTAAAACGCCCCCACACTTTGGGTAAAATGCCCTCACACTTTGGGTAAAATGCCCTCACACTTTGGGTAAAATGCCCCCACACTTTGGGTAACATGCCCCCACAGTTTGGGTAAAATGCCCTCACACTTTGGGTAAAACGCCCCCACACTTTGGGTAAAACGCCCCCACACTTTGGGTAAAATGCCCTCACACTTTGGGTAAAATGCCCTCACACTTTGGGTAAAACGCCCTCACACTTTGGGTAAAATGCCCTCACACTGTGGGTAAAATGCCCTCACACTTTGGGTAAAACGCCCTCACACTGTGGGTAAAATGCCCTCACACTTTGGGTAAAATGCCCTCACACTGTGGGTAAAATGCCCTCACACTTTGGGTAAAATGCCCTCACACTTTGGGTAAAACGCCCTCACACTTTGGGTAAAATGCCCTCACACTTTGGGTAAAACGCCCTCACACTTTGGGTAAAATGCCCTCACACTGTGGGTAAAATGCCCTCACACTTTGGGTAAAACGCCCTCACACTGTGGGTAAAATGCCCTCACACTTTGGGTAAAACGCCCTCACACTGTGGGTAAAATGCCCTCACACTTTGGGTAAAATGCCCTCACACTGTGGGTAAAATGCCCTCACACTTTGGGTAAAATGCCCTCACACTTTGGGTAAAATGCCCTCACACTTTGGGTAAAACGCCCTCACACTTTGGGTAAAATGCCCTCACACTTTGGGTAAAACGCCCCCACACTTTGGGTAAAACGCCCTCACACTTTGGGTAAAACGCCCCCACACTTTGGGTAAAACGCCCTCACACTTTGGGTAAAATGCCCTCACACTTTGGGTAAAACGCCCCCACACTTTGGGTAAAATGCCCTCACACTTTGGGTAAAACGCCCCCACACTTTGGGTAAAATGCCCTCACACTTTGGGTAAAACGCCCTCACACTTTGGGTAAAACGCCCTCACACTGTGGGTAAAATGCCCTCACACTTTGGGTAAAACGCCCTCACACTGTGGGTAAAATGCCCTCACACTTTGGGTAAAATGCCCTCACACTGTGGGTAAAATGCCCTCACACTTTGGGTAAAATGCCCTCACACTTTGGGTAAAACGCCCTCACACTTTGGGTAAAATGCCCTCACACTTTGGGTAAAACGCCCTCACACTTTGGGTAAAATGCCCTCACACTGTGGGTAAAATGCCCTCACACTTTGGGTAAAACGCCCTCACACTGTGGGTAAAATGCCCTCACACTTTGGGTAAAACGCCCTCACACTTTGGGTAAAACGCCCTCACACTTTTGGTAAAACGCCCTCACACTTTGGGTAAAACGCCCTCACACTGTGGGTAAAATGCCCTCACACTTTGGGTAAAATGCCCTCACACTGTGGGTAAAATGCCCTCACACTTTGGGTAAAATGCCCTCACACTTTGGGTAAAATGCCCTCACACTTTGGGTAAAACGCCCTCACACTTTGGGTAAAATGCCCTCACACTTTGGGTAAAATGCCCTCACACTTTGGGTAAAACGCCCTCACACTGTGGGTAAAATGCCGGTCCGGACTGTACAACATCATTAGTGTGAGGAAAGAAGAGCGGTTGGGCTGTTTGCACAATGTCTGTGGTGAAATACTTCAGACTTTAAAATAGCTGAAATCATTTCAAGGACAATTCAATGGTGGTATGACTTTATAGACAGGCTAATGAAAATGTATCTTTTATTGTAGCATTTCAACTGAATGATCTGTTACATGTGACGTTCTGTCTCCTGTGCTCCAGTGTGAAGGGCTTCATGGAAAGGAGGCGGCGAGAACCGGCTTGACGATATAAATAATGTTTTAATTATAAACTGAACATTTTACCGGATAAGTACAATTACATATAAGTTTTGTGTGAATAACTTTGAAATAAAGCTGCATTATTTATTTGGGGAAATGTGTTTTATTTAAGAGATGATTATTTAAAGCAGATTTGCATTAATGAGGGACTCGACTATACTGTGGTTTTACTACAGTACTGTTGTGGGAACACTTTAAGGTTACATTTGTTAACTTAAAGAACATTAGTTAAAGTTTTTGCTAATTAAAAAAGTTTTACACATAAACACATAAAGAGCATCTTTATTAAATATGTTTAATTATATACACTCACATAAGATGACTCATATCAGAAACCCTCTAAAAGACGTTTCATTTCAAGGGCAATTCAATGGTGGTGTGATGGAACTTTATTCAGCACTTTGGGTAAAATGCCCCCACACTTTGGGTAAAATGCCCCCACACTTTGGGTAAAATGCCCCCACACTTTGGGTAAAACGCCCCCACACTTTGGGTAAAACGCCCTCACACTTTGGGTAAAATGCCCTCACACTTTGGGTAAAATGCCCTCACACTTTGGGTAAAATGCCCTCACACTTTGGGTAAAATGCCCCCACACTTTGGGTAAAACGCCCTCACACTTTGGGTAAAATGCCCTCACACTTTGGGTAAAATGCCCCCACAGTTTGGTTAAAATGCCCCCACACTTTGGGTAAAATGCCCTCACACTTTGGGTAAAATGCCCCCACAGTTTGGTTAAAATGCCCCCACACTTTGGGTAAAACGCCCTCACACTTTGGGTAAAACGCCCTCACACTTTTGGTAAAATGCCCTCACACTTTGGGTAAAATGCCCCCACACTTTGGGTAAAATGCCCTCACACTTTGGGTAAAATGCCCCCACACTTTGGGTAAAATGCCCTCACACTTTGGGTAAAACGCCCCCACACTTTGGGTAAAACGCCCTCACACTTTGGGTAAAATGCCCCCACAGTTTGGTTAAAATGCCCCCACACTTTGGGTAAAACGCCCTCACACTTTGGGTAAAACGCCCTCACACTTTTGGTAAAACGCCCCCACACTTTGGGTAAAATGCCCTCACACTTTGGGTAAAATGCCCTCACACTTTGGGTAAAATGCCCTCACACTTTGGGTAAAACGCCCCCACACTTTGGGTAAAATGCCCTCACACTTTGGGTAAAATGCCCTCACACTTTGGGTAAAATGCCCCCACAGTTTGGTTAAAATGCCCCCACACTTTGGGTAAAATGCCCTCACACTTTGGGTAAAATGCCCCCACAGTTTGGTTAAAATGCCCCCACACTTTGGGTAAAACGCCCTCACACTTTGGGTAAAACGCCCTCACACTTTTGGTAAAATGCCCCCACACTTTGGGTAAAACGCCCTCACACTTTGGGTAAAACGCCCTCACACTTTGGGTAAAATGCCCTCACACTTTGGGTAAAACGCCCTCACACTTTGGGTAAAATGCCCCCACACTTTGGGTAAAACGCCCTCACACTTTTGGTAAAACGCCCTCACACTTTTGGTAAAACGCCCTCACACTTTGGGTAAAACGCCCTCACACTTTGGGTAAAACGCCCTCACACTTTGGGTAAAATGCCCTCACACTTTGGGTAAAATGCCCCCACACTTTGGGTAAAACGCCCTCACACTTTGGGTAAAACGCCCTCACACTTTGGGTAAAACGCCCTCACACTTTGGGTAAAATGCCCCCACAGTTTGGTTAAAATGCCCCCACACTTTGGGTAAAACGCCCTCACACTTTGGGTAAAATGCCCTCACACTTTGGGTAAAATGCCCCCACAGTTTGGTTAAAATGCCCCCACACTTTGGGTAAAATGCCCTCACACTTTGGGTAAAATGCCCCCACAGTTTGGTTAAAATGCCCCCACACTTTGGGTAAAACGCCCTCACACTTTGGGTAAAACGCCCTCACACTTTGGGTAAAACGCCCCCACACTTTGGGTAAAATGCCCTCACACTTTGGGTAAAATGCCCCCACACTTTGGGTAAAATGCCCTCACACTTTTGGTAAAATGCCCCCACACTTTGGGTAAAATGCCCCCACACTTTGGGTAAAACGCCCTCACACTTTGGGTAAAATGCCCCCACACTTTGGGTAAAATGCCCTCACACTTTGGGTAAAATGCCCCCACACTTTGGGTAAAATGCCCTCACACTTTGGGTAAAACGCCCCCACACTTTGGGTAAAACGCCCTCACACTTTGGGTAAAATGCCCCCACAGTTTGGTTAAAATGCCCCCACACTTTGGGTAAAACGCCCTCACACTTTGGGTAAAACGCCCTCACACTTTTGGTAAAACGCCCCCACACTTTGGGTAAAATGCCCTCACACTTTGGGTAAAATGCCCTCACACTTTGGGTAAAACGCCCTCACACTTTTGGTAAAACGCCCCCACACTTTGGGTAAAATGCCTCCACAGTTTGGGTAAAATGCCCTCACACTTTGGGTAAAACGCCCCCACACTTTGGGTAAAACGCCCCCACACTTTGGGTAAAATGCCCTCACACTTTGGGTAAAATGCCCTCACACTTTGGGTAAAACGCCCTCACACTTTGGGTAAAATGCCCTCACACTGTGGGTAAAATGCCCTCACACTTTGGGTAAAACGCCCTCACACTGTGGGTAAAATGCCCTCACACTTTGGGTAAAATGCCCTCACACTGTGGGTAAAATGCCCTCACACTTTGGGTAAAATGCCCTCACACTTTGGGTAAAACGCCCTCACACTTTGGGTAAAATGCCCTCACACTTTGGGTAAAACGCCCTCACACTTTGGGTAAAATGCCCTCACACTGTGGGTAAAATGCCCTCACAATTTGGGTAAAACGCCCTCACACTGTGGGTAAAATGCCCTCACACTTTGGGTAAAATGCCCTCACACTTTGGGTAAAATGCCCTCACACTTTGGGTAAAATGCCCTCACACTTTGGGTAAAATGCCCTCACACTTTGGGTAAAATGCCCCCACACTGTGGGTAAAATGCCCTCACACTTTGGGTAAAATGCCCCCACACTTTGGGTAAAATGCCCCCACACTTTGGGTAAAATGCCCTCACACTGTGGGTAAAATGCCCCCACACTTTGGGTAAAATGCCCCCACACTTTGGGTAAAACGCCCTCACACTTTGGGTAAAATGCCCCCACACTTTGGGTAAAATGCCTTCACACTTTGGGTAAAATGCCCTCACACTGTGGGTAAAATGCCCCCACACTTTGGGTAAAATGCCCCCACACTTTGGGTAAAACGCCCTCACACTTTGGGTAAAACGCCCTCACACTTTGGGTAAAATGCCCTCACACTTTGGGTAAAATGCCCTCACACTTTGGGTAAAATGCCCCCACACTTTGGGTAAAACGCCCTCACACTTTGGGTAAAATGCCCTCACACTTTGGGTAAAACGCCCCCACACTTTGGGTAAAATGCCCTCACACTTTGGGTAAAATGCCCCCACACTTTGGGTAAAATGCCCTCACACTTTGGGTAAAATGCCCTCACACTTTGGGTAAAACGCCCCCACACTTTGGGTAAAACGCCCTCACACTTTGGGTAAAATGCCCTCACACTTTGGGTAAAATGCCCCCACAGTTTGGTTAAAACGCCCCCACACTTTGGGTAAAACGCCCTCACACTTTGGGTAAAATGCCCTCACACTTTGGGTAAAATGCCCTCACACTTTTGGGTAAAATGCCCTCACACTTTGGGTAAAATGCCCCCACACTTTGGGTAAAATGCCCTCACACTTTGGGTAAAACACCCTCACACTTTGGGTAAAACGCCCTCACACTTTGGGTAAAACGCCCCCACACTTTGGGTAAAACGCCCTCACACTTTGGGTAAAACGCCCTCACACTGTGGGTAAAATGCCCCCACACTTTGGGTGAAACGCCCTCACACTTTGGGTAAAACGCCCTCACACTTTGGGTAAAATGCCCTCACACTTTGGGTAAAATGCCCTCACACTTTTGGTAAAATGCCCTCACACTTTGGGTAAAATGCCCTCACACTTTGGGTAAAACGCCCTCACACTTTGGGTAAAATGCCCTCACACTTTGGGTAAAATGCCCCCACACTTTGGGTAAAATGCCCCCACACTTTGGGTAAAACGCCCCCACACTTTGGGTAAAACGCCCTCACACTTTGGGTAAAACGCCCTCACACTTTGGGTAAAATGCCCTCACACTTTGGGTAAAATGCCCTCACACTTTGGGTAAAATGCCCCCACACTTTGGGTAAAACGCCCTCACACTTTGGGTAAAATGCCCTCACACTTTGGGTAAAATGCCCCCACAGTTTGGTTAAAATGCCCCCACACTTTGGGTAAAATGCCCTCACACTTTGGGTAAAATGCCCCCACAGTTTGGTTAAAATGCCCCCACACTTTGGGTAAAACGCCCTCACACTTTGGGTAAAACGCCCTCACACTTTTGGTAAAATGCCCTCACACTTTGGGTAAAATGCCCCCACACTTTGGGTAAAATGCCCTCACACTTTGGGTAAAATGCCCCCACACTTTGGGTAAAATGCCCTCACACTTTGGGTAAAACGCCCCCACACTTTGGGTAAAACGCCCTCACACTTTGGGTAAAATGCCCCCACAGTTTGGTTAAAATGCCCCCACACTTTGGGTAAAACGCCCTCACACTTTGGGTAAAACGCCCTCACACTTTTGGTAAAACGCCCCCACACTTTGGGTAAAATGCCCTCACACTTTGGGTAAAATGCCCTCACACTTTGGGTAAAATGCCCTCACACTTTGGGTAAAACGCCCCCACACTTTGGGTAAAATGCCCTCACACTTTGGGTAAAATGCCCTCACACTTTGGGTAAAATGCCCCCACAGTTTGGTTAAAATGCCCCCACACTTTGGGTAAAATGCCCTCACACTTTGGGTAAAATGCCCCCACAGTTTGGTTAAAATGCCCCCACACTTTGGGTAAAACGCCCTCACACTTTGGGTAAAACGCCCTCACACTTTTGGTAAAATGCCCTCACACTTTGGGTAAAATGCCCCCACACTTTGGGTAAAATGCCCTCACACTTTGGGTAAAATGCCCCCACACTTTGGGTAAAATGCCCTCACACTTTGGGTAAAACGCCCCCACACTTTGGGTAAAACGCCCTCACACTTTGGGTAAAATGCCCCCACAGTTTGGTTAAAATGCCCCCACACTTTGGGTAAAACGCCCTCACACTTTGGGTAAAACGCCCTCACACTTTTGGTAAAACGCCCCCACACTTTGGGTAAAATGCCCTCACACTTTGGGTAAAATGCCCTCACACTTTGGGTAAAATGCCCTCACACTTTGGGTAAAACGCCCCCACACTTTGGGTAAAATGCCCTCACACTTTGGGTAAAATGCCCTCACACTTTGGGTAAAATGCCCCCACACTTTGGGTAAAATGCCCCCACAGTTTGGGTAAAATGCCCTCACACTTTGGGTAAAACGCCCCCACACTTTGGGTAAAACGCCCCCACACTTTGGGTAAAATGCCCTCACACTTTGGGTAAAACGCCCTCACACTTTGGGTAAAACGCCCTCACACTGTGGGTAAAATGCCCTCACACTTTGGGTAAAATGCCCTCACACTTTGGGTAAAATGCCCTCACACTTTGGGTAAAATGCCCCCACACTTTGGGTTAAACACCCTCACACTTTGGGTAAAATGCCCTCACACTTTGGGTAAAATGCCCTCACACTTTGGGTAAAATGCCCTCACACTTTGGGTGAAATGCCCTCACACTTTGGGTAAAATGCCCCCACACTTTGGGTAAAACGCCCTCACACTTTGGGTAAAATGCCCTCACACTTTGGGTAAAACGCCCCCACACTTTGGGTAAAACACCCTCACACTTTGGGTAAAATGCCCTCACACTTTGGGTGAAATGCCCTCACACTTTGGGTAAAATGCCCCCACACTTTGGGTAAAACACCCTCACACTTTGGGTAAAATGCCCTCACACTTTGGGTAAAATGCCCCCACACTTTGGGTAAAACACCCTCACACTTTGGGTAAAATGCCCTCACACTGTGGGTAAAATGCCCTCACACTTTGGGTAAAACACCCTCACACTTTGGGTAAAATGCCCTCACACTGTGGGTAAAATGCCCTCACACTTTGGGTAAAATGCCCCCACACTTTGGGTAAAATGCCCTCACACTGTGGGTAAAATGCCCTCACACTGTGGGTAAAATGCCCCCACACTTTGGGTGAAACGCCCCCACACTTTGGGTGAAACGCCCTCACACTTTGGGTAAAACGCCCTCACACTTTGGGTAAAATGCCCCCACATTTTGGGTACGTAATGCCCCCACACTTTGGGTAAAATGCCCTCACACTGTGGGTAAAATGCCCCCACACTTTTGGTAAAATGCCCCCACACTTTGGGTAAAACACCCTCACACTTTGGGTAAAACGCCCTCACACTGTGGGTAAAATGCCCTCACACTTTGGGTAAAACGCCCTCACACTTTGGGTAAAACGCCCTCACACTTTGGGTAAAATGCCCTCACACTTTGGGTAAAACACCCTCACACTTTGGGTAAAACGCCCTCACACTGTGGGTAAAATGCCCTCACACTTTGGGTAAAACGCCCTCACACTTTGGGTAAAATGCCCTCACACTGTGGGTAAAATGCCCCCACACTTTGGGTAAAATGCCCTCACACTTTGGGTAAAACGCCCTCACACTTTGGGTAAAATGCCCTCACACTTTGGGTGAAATGCCCTCACACTTTGGGTAAAACGCCCTCACACTTTGGGTAAAATGCCCTCACACTTTGGGTAAAATGCCCTCACACTTTGGGTAAAACGCCCCCACACTTTGGGTAAAATGCCCTCACACTTTGGGTAAAATGCCCTCACACTTTGGGTAAAATGCCCTCACACTTTGGGTAAAATGCCCCCACACTTTGGGTAAAACACCCTCACACTTTGGGTAAAATGCCCTCACACTTTGGGTAAAATGCCCCCACACTTTGGGTAAAATGCCCTCACACTTTGGGTAAAATGCCCTCACACTTTGGGTGAAATGCCCTCACACTTTGGGTAAAATGCCCCCACACTTTGGGTAAAACGCCCTCACACTTTGGGTAAAATGCCCTCACACTTTGGGTAAAACGCCCCCACACTTTGGGTAAAACACCCTCACACTTTGGGTAAAATGCCCTCACACTTTGGGTGAAATGCCCTCACACTTTGGGTAAAATGCCCCCACACTTTGGGTAAAACACCCTCACACTTTGGGTAAAATGCCCTCACACTTTGGGTAAAATGCCCCCACACTTTGGGTAAAACACCCTCACACTTTGGGTAAAATGCCCTCACACTGTGGGTAAAATGCCCTCACACTTTGGGTAAAACGCCCTCACACTTTGGGTAAAATGCCCTCACACTTTGGGTAAAATGCCCTCACACTTTGGGTAAAATGCCCCCACACTTTGGGTAAAATGCCCTCACACTTTGGGTAAAATGCCCTCACACTTTGGGTGAAATGCCCTCACACTTTGGGTAAAATGCCCCCACACTTTGGGTAAAACGCCCTCACACTTTGGGTAAAATGCCCTCACACTTTGGGTAAAACGCCCCCACACTTTGGGTAAAACGCCCTCACACTTTGGGTAAAATGCCCTCACACTTTGGGTAAAACGCCCCCACACTTTGGGTAAAACGCCCTCACACTTTGGGTAAAACGCCCCCACACTTTGGGTGAAATGCCCTCACACTTTGGGTAAAATGCCCCCACACTTTGGGTAAAACGCCCCCACACTTTGGGTAAAATGCCCCCACACTTTGGGTAAAACGCCCCCACACTTTGGGTAAAATGCCCCCACACTTTGGGTAAAACGCCCTCACACTTTGGGTAAAATGCCCTCACACTTTGGGTAAAATGCCCCCACACTTTGGGTAAAACGCCCCCACACTTTGGGTAAAATGCCCTCACACTTTGGGTAAAACGCCCCCACACTTTGGGTAAAATGCCCTCACACTTTGGGTAAAATGCCCTCACACTTTGGGTAAAATGCCCTCACACTTTGGGTAAAACGCCCCCACACTTTGGGTAAAATGCCCTCACACTTTGGGTAAAATGCCCTCACACTTTGGGTAAAACGCCCTCACACTTTGGGTAAAATGCCCTCACACTTTGGGTAAAACGCCCCCACACTTTGGGTAAAACGCCCTCACACTTTGGGTAAAACGCCCCCACACTTTGGGTGAAATGCCCTCACACTTTGGGTAAAATGCCCCCACACTTTGGGTAAAACGCCCCCACACTTTGGGTAAAATGCCCCCACACTTTGGGTAAAACGCCCCCACACTTTGGGTAAAATGCCCCCACACTTTGGGTAAAACGCCCTCACACTTTGGGTAAAATGCCCCCACACTTTGGGTAAAACGCCCCCACACTTTGGGTAAAATGTTCAGTTTATAATTAAAACATTATTTATATCGTCAAGCCGGTTCTCGCCGCCTCCTTTCCATGAAGCCCTTCACACTGGAGCACAGGAGACAGAACGTCACATGTAACAGATCATTCAGTTGAAATGCTACAATAAAAGATACATTTTCATTAGCCTGTCTATAAAGTCATACCACCATTGAATTGTCCTTGAAATGATTTCAGCTATTTTAAAGTCTGAAGTATTTCACCACAGACATTGTGCAAACAGCCCAACCGCTCTTCTTTCCTCACACTAATGATGTTGTACAGTCCGGACCTGCACGCAACCTCCGTTCAGAGCCAATCCAAACAGATCTGACCTGACAAGTTCAAGCGAGTTTCAATCTTTAAATATCATTTAAACTCTTTATTGAGTGTTTCAGCGCTGTAAGAGTGTTCTCGAAGTAATGCGGGTTTGGAACAACACGAGGTTGACGGTGATGATGTAATATTCATTTTTTCTTTCATATGTTGCTGCTGTTTTTAACTGATATCTGGTACATTTCAACAGATCCATGAGCAATACTAACTGCTGAAGCAACATCGCTTGAGATGAGGTAATACATGCTGTGACACACACCCTCACTATTGGGGTCAGTGTCCTCCAAACTTCCATTTCTCAGTATATTACATTCAACCACCAGATTCCAGCCAGATAAGTGTTGCATAACTGCAGTGCATCGCCCTGCCAGACACTATAAAAAGCAGCTCTTGCATCGCATCTGTGCCCTGGCCACCACACCATCTAACCAACATCTCCTGAAACTCCCGAGCAACCATGCAGTCTGCCGATGCCAAATTCAACCGAAGATCCCTGCTTCAAGCCCTGCGGCATTACAGCATAGAAGTGCACAACATGGAACAGACCGTCCTGCTTCCCAGTCTCCTACGAGATGTGCCGTCCGGTGGTTTTTCGGACTGTGACGCTGCGGAGAACGGCAGGGACCTGTATGAGAACTATCTTCTCCTGAAAGCTGTCAAGAACACAGTGGAGAGCGGTCTGTTTGCCCACAACGATGCCAAGGCTAAGAACCACGCCAGCCTGCACGAAGGCCTGGAGCCCCTGCTGGAGGCCGACCCAGAGGCGCTGTTCCACTTCCATCTCCGGGGCCTGTTCAGTGTCATGGCGACACTCACGATCAAATCTCAGAGCTTAACGGAGAAATACTTGGACATTATTGGGGTCAGCCGTTAGAATTCATCTCCAGAAAACATCTTGAAGTGGATTTTGGAATTGAAGCATATACCTGGAGACTCTTTACATCACTGTCACTAAGTCATCTATATGAGATGTGCAATAATTTGCACATTAAATTGATTTTTCAACATCTGTCTGAAGATTTTTCTCTTTTGTCCCCATTTTGCTAATGTTAGCATCCATTCGAGCTAGCAAAAAATCCACAAGTATGTACAAGATCTGATTACCGTGCTATGCATGATTAAAAGAGAATGATAAAAAAAATAATCTTGTGTGTTTTAATGGAAGTATGAAGTCTCTTTGTCAACTCATAAAACAGCTCTGTGATTCCTTACATTAAACACAACTATTTATTTTTAAAAAGGCATAAATTTGGGGGTCTCTGTATCTCCAGGGCATGCTGAGTGACTCCAGTCAGGTCTCCTTAGCAACCAAATTGTCCCGGTTGCTAGGGAGGGTAGAGTCACATGGGGTAACCAAATTGTCCCGGTTGCTAGGGAGGGTAGAGTCACATGGGGTAACCAAATTGTCCCGGTTGCTAGGGAGGGTAGAGTCACATGGGGTAACCAAATTGTCCCGGTTGCTAGGGAGGGTAGAGTCACATGGGGTAACCAAATTGACTCGGTTGCTAGGGAGGGTAGAGTCACATGGGGTAACCAAATTGACTCGGTTGCTAGGGAGGGTAGAGTCACATGGGGTAACCAAATTGACTCGGTTGCTAGGGAGGGTAGAGTCACATGGGGTAACCTCCTCGTGGTCACTATAATGTGGTTTTCGCTCTCGGTGGGGCGTGTGGTGAGTTGTGTGTGGATGCCGCGGAGAATAGTGTGAAGCCTCCACACGCGCTTCGTCTCCATGGTAACACGCTCAACAAGTCACGTGATAAGATGCACGGATTGACGGTCTTACAGAAATGAAATGTGTACAGATTTCTTGTATTGAGGATATAATCATTTATTAGCATACATATAAGCAGGATTATACATCAAAGGTTTATATTATGATTTAAATAGTCTAATTATATGATGGTGAAAAGAAAATAAATGTCATGATTTGAAGAATATTATTGTTGTCTTATTTTTACATTTGTAGTTGACACTCTTTAGTTGTGTTTATTAAGCGGTGATAAATAAGTGTGTATTGATGAAGAACAGAATGTGTCACAGCACATGTGTGTGTGTATGTGTGTGTGTGTGTATGTGTGTGTGTGTGTGTGTGTGTATGTGTATGTGTGTGTGTGTGTGTATGTGTGTGTGTATGTGTGTGTGTGTGTATGTGTGTGTGAGGTGTGTGTGTGTGTGTGAGTGTGTGTGTGTGTGTGTGTGTGTGTGTGTGTGTGTGTGAGAGTGTGTGTGTGTGTGTGTGTGTGTATGTGTGTGTGTGTGTGTGTGTGTGTGTGTGTGTGTGTGTGTGTGTGTTAGAGTGTGTGTGTGTTAGAGTGTGTGTGTGTGTGTGTGTGTGTGTGTGTGTGTGTGGTGTCACGGTTGTTTTTGAATGACTGAAAATGTTTAAAGCTGAAATGTGTCATTTCTGCACCTCCAAACAGATCGTTGCTTCAGAGTTACTGTGTGGGACGGGTGGCACATTTAACCCTTGTGCGGCAATTACAAAACTTACTCAGAGCGCCTTCGAGGATACAAATGTCCTTTCCAAACAACTGCCATAAATATATTATATATTAATATTATTTTCCACTTTCAGTGAGTTATTTCTTTAACCAACATCAGTCCTGAACATAACTACCAAATATTCAGGATTTTAACCCTTTAAATGCCAGTTTCTTTACATGATGCCACTGTTGTTTTTACACTCACACACACACCTCACACACACACACACCTCACACACACACACACACACACACACACACACACACACATGTGTGTGTTCAGTTGTCCTGCAGGTCTCTATAATGCATGAAACAGTGAATAGGGGAAAAGCTTGTATTTGCTCCACAGGATAAACATGAAGAAAAATGGCGCCAATATTGTCATTTTAATGGGTTTCAATTACGACATGTAGTTCTGAAGTGTCCTGAGTGTAACTATTTTGTGTACACAGTGTGTTATAGGAAATATTAAACACACACCTCTGGATAGTGTGCCACAGTGTGTACACTTCTCAGGGATTATCTATAAACTGTTGATTTATGTGTATTAAACTGGGGTAGGAGACAGACATTTGGCATGGAGAAAATAACACACATCAGCTTGAAACATGAAATATGTAATGTTCTGTAAATATATAACCATGTCAAATGTGCAAGTCATGTCCAGATAATACAGGTCAGTACATGCATGATTGAGTGAACAGAGTTCCAGCGGAGCTTCACATGTAGAGTCCCGCGGCGGGGTACAGCATGAACGGGCGGATGCCGTGTTGTGCGGGGGTCTCCAGCATGTGTTTGCGGTAGTAGCGGCGGAGCGCCGGGCTGCTCGGGTGCTGCTGTCGCATATGCAGGAAATACTCGTCCGGGCGGTTGGAGGTGAAGCCGCAGTCCTCGCACACGAAGATCTTGGAGCGGCGCTGACGGTACGCGTACTGCTGCCGGACACCGTGGATCTTCCGCAGGTGCGACTCCAGAGAGCAGCGCTGCGTGAACGCTTTCTCACACAGCTCACACCGGTACGGGCGGATACCTGCACGTGACACCGGCGGTGTTACTGACAGTATAAAGAGTGCTCAGAACATTTCATTACAGCCGCAGATATGGACCGTCTCAAAGCCTCGTGAGCTGCAGACTACATGTCAAATCAATCAAAAACTGAAAATGTTGATTTGTTCATACTTTTCCTGACGGAAGATAAACATAAATGATGATGAAAGCCAAAATAGTAAATGCAAAAGATTAATATTTACGGAGTAATCCATTATTTTGCAGATGGGGGTCAAAACGGCCATTTTCGCCTATGAGTTTGGAGCAAAACTACAGGTCAAAAACATATCCTTAGAAAGGTGTCAGCAACATTATTTTACTTTTACACAGAGATTGGTAGATCTATTTCTCAAATCAGTTGAGATCAGCAGCTCTTCTTGCATTATACGCCAATGGTGACAGCTCAAAAATGGGAAAAAGCACATTTTTGTTTCGTTTTTCCCCAAGTTGGAGTGCCTATAACTCCAGAAGTATTAAAGATATCTCAACATCCTTTTACATTCTGGTTTAGAATAAACTTTAATTTGTGTATCTTCATTTTTAAGACCCTATATGGTTAAGTGCCAGAGATACAGGGCTCTCAATGTGGCTCCGTGTGAAATTCGTCAAAAACCAAATGTGGCTCACATGGTATGAAGTTGAATGGTAGTGCCCATGCTACGTGAATATGGTAACCATTCAGGACCTTGGACCTTGGTACTTACGTACCTTGGCTGAAGTGTCATTTGGGCAGCTCACGAGATTTAGAGACACAGTCAGTAACAGCGCTCATGTTCTCATACTGCGGTTGTTTATTTGAGACGTGATTGTCACCTGTGTGAGTCCTCATGTGTCTCTTCAGATCAAAGGTGTCGTTGAAGCCTTTCCCGCAGTATCTGCACGGGTGCCTCTTTATCAGACTGTGACACTTGAGGTGACGCGTCAACATGCGCTGCAGAGGAAACACTTTATGACATACAGAACACAGAAACTCGGAGACAGCGGCCGATTCGCACCCCTGAACCAGAGACAGAGAGATGAGTTTACTTAAGTATTAATGTATAAGATGTTGAAACAACCCAGATAGTACACGGACATCTCTGAGATGTCTGATGTTTTCATCTGGAACGCATCACAATCGAAGCAACATCTGCTGATTGTCTTATTGACATACGCGATATGACTACTGACGTATGTCTTATAGAGGTATTGCAGATGGGCAAACAGGGTCAAAATGTAAAAAGGTCCTCCAGATGTTAACACACACAACAAATAGACGTCTGGGTGATGTAGAGGATATCAGGGACTAGAGCTAGACACACTAGATCACATGTCAATGACTGCTGGTCTGCTCTATACAGAAGTGAAGTTGTTATCACCTTATTCTGTGGTGCTGATGTTAACGCAGAAGGAGGACGAGGAGGAGGAGGAAGAGAACTCTGAGGCGCCTGCTGAGGTTGAACTCTCTCCATCCCATAATCGACCGTACGAGAAACACGGACTGACTCCAGGGCAGGTGTGTGTTTATGAACAGACTGAAGAGTGGTGTCAGGAACTGACTCTAGATCAGCATCACTGTTTGTCTGTACAGCTGCTGAACACACACACACACACACACACACACACACACACACACACACACACACACACACACACACACACAACATCATGACATGAGGTGGCATTAAATGAATGACCAGACTTGAATGTTGCTCTTTCAATGCGTCACTTTACATTAAGGTTTAATTGGTAATCGCCGGTTAACTATAATAGTTTACATGAAGTAACAATGAACTTTAAATGCATTATTTACTTTTAAAAGTTGTTTATGATGCCATTAATGCCATCTGAACAAACATGAACACACAATGAATAGTATTTGAATGGACTGACATTAAGTTGAATTAAAGCTGTAAAATGTCACTGTTCATTCGTTTATTAATGCTAACCTGTAAAATGTCTTTTAGTTGCAGACTCAGTGAAATTCAATTTGAGAACATTGTCGAGATCTCTTCTGAATTCAGACAATTTGGTTACCCCATGTCACTATACCTTCCCTAGCAACCGGGCCAAATTTGGTTACCCCATGTGACTCTACCCTCCCTAGCAACCAGGCCAATTTGGTTATCCCATGTGACTCTACCCTCCCTAGCAACCGGAAACAATTTGGTTACCCCATGTGACTCTACCCTCCCTAGCAACCGGAAACAATTTGGTTACCCCATGTGACTCTACCCTCCCTAGCAACCGGAAACAATTTGGTTACCCCATGTGACTCTACCCTCTCTAGCAACCGAAAACAATTTGGTTACCCCATGTGACTCTACCCTCCCTAGCAACCAGGTCAATTTGGTTACCCCATGTGACTCTACCCTCCCTAGCAACCGGAAACAATTTGGTTACCCCATGTGACTCTACCCTCCCTAGCAACTGGGCCAATTTGGTTACCCCATGTGACTCTACCCTCCCTAGCAACTGGGCCAATTTGGTTACCCCATGTGACTCTACCCTCCCTAGCAACTGCCCCAATTTGGTTACCCCATGTGACTCTACCCTCGCTAGCAACTGGGCCAATTTGGTTACCCCATGTGACTCTACCCTCCCTAGCAACCGGGCCAATTTGGTTACCCCATGTGACTCTACCCTCCCTAGCAACTGGGCCAATTTGGTTACCCCATGTGACTCTACCCTCCCTAGCAACTGGGCCAATTTGGTTACCCCATGTGACTCTACCCTCCCTAGCAACCGGCCCAATTTGGTTACCCCATGTGACTCTACCCTCCCTAGCAACTGGGCCAATTTGGTTACCCCATGTGACTCTACCCTCCCTAGCAACCGGGCCAATTTGGTTACCCCATGTGACTCTACCCTCCCTAGCAACTGGGCCAATTTGGTTACCCCATGTGACTCTACCCTCCCTAGCAACCGGAAACAATTTGGTTACCCCATGTGACTCTACCCTCCCTAGCAACCGGCCCAAATTGGTTACCCCATGTGACTCTACCCTCCCTAGCAACCGGGCCAATATGGTTACCCCATGTGCCTCTACCCTTCCTAGCAACCGGGCCAATTTGGTTACCCCATGTGACTCTACCCTCCCTAGCAACCAGGTCAATTTGGTTACCCCATGTGACTCTACCCTCCCTAGCAACCGGAAACAATTTGGTTACCCCATGTGACTCTACCCTCCCTAGCAACTGGGCCAATTTGGTTACCCCATGTGACTCTACCCTCCCTAGCAACCGGCCCAATTTGGTTACCCCATGTGACTCTACCCTCCCTAGCAACTGGGCCAATTTGGTTACCCCATGTGACTCTACCCTCCCTAGCAACCGGGCCAATTTGGTTACCCCATGTGACTCTACCCTCCCTAGCAACCGGGCCAATTTGGTTACCCCATGTGACTCTACCCTCCCTAGCAACCAGGCCAATTTGGTTACCCCATGTGACTACCCTCCCTAGCAACCAGGCCAATTTGGTAACCCCATGTGCCTCTACCCTCCCTAGCAACCAGGCCAATTTGGTTACCCCATGTGACTGTACCCTCCCTAGCAACCGGCCCAATTTGGTTACCCCATGTGCCTCTACCCTCCCTAGCAACCGGGCCAATTTGGTTACCCCATGTGACTGTACCCTCCCTAGCAACCGGCCCAATTTGGTTAACCCATGTGACTCTACTCTCCCTAGCGACCAGGCCATTTTGGTTACCCCATGTGACTCTACCCTCCCTAGCAACCGGGCCAATTTGGTTATCCCATGTGACTCTACCCTCCCTAGCAACCGGAAACAATTTGGTTACCCCATGTGACTCTACCCTCCCTAGCAACCGGAAACAATTTGGTTACCCCATGTGACTCTACCCTCCCTAGCAACCGGAAACAATTTGGTTACCCCATGTGACTCTACCCTCTCTAGCAACCGAAAACAATTTGGTTACCCCATGTGACTCTACCCTCCCTAGCAACCAGGTCAATTTGGTTACCCCATGTGACTCTACCCTCCCTAGCAACCGGAAACAATTTGGTTACCCCATGTGACTCTACCCTCCCTAGCAACTGGGCCAATTTGGTTACCCCATGTGACTCTACCCTCCCTAGCAACTGCCCCAATTTGGTTACCCCATGTGACTCTACCCACCCTAGCAACTGGGCCAATTTGGTTACCCCATGTGACTCTACCCTCCCTAGCAACCGGGCCAATTTGGTTACCCCATGTGACTCTACCCTCCCTAGCAACTGGGCCAATTTGGTTACCCCATGTGACTCTACCCTCCCTAGCAACTGGGCCAATTTGGTTACCCCATGTGACTCTACCCTCCCTAGCAACCGGCCCAATTTGGTTACCCCATGTGACTCTACCCTCCCTAGCAACTGGGCCAATTTATTTACCCCATGTGACTCTACCCTCCCTAGCAACCGGGCCAATTTTGTTACCCCATGTGACTCTACCCTCCCTAGCAACTGGGCCAATTTGGTTACCCCATGTGACTCTACCCTCCCTAGCAACCGGAAAAAATTTGGTTACCCCATGTGACTCTACCCTCCCTAGCAACCGGCCCAATTTGGTTACCCCATGTGACTCTACCCTCCCTAGCAACCGGGCCAATATGGTTACCCCATGTGCCTCTACCCTTCCTAGCAACCGGGCCAATTTGGTTACCCCATGTGACTCTACCCTCCCTAGCAACCAGGTCAATTTGGTTACCCCATGTGACTCTACCCTCCCTAGCAACCGGAAACAATTTGGTTACCCCATGTGACTCTACCCTCCCTAGCAACCGGGCCAATTTGGTTACCCCATGTGACTCTACCCTCCCTAGCAACCGGCCCAATTTGGTTACCCCATGTGACTCTACCCTCCCTAGCAACTGGGCCAATTTGGTTACCCCATGTGACTCTACCCTCCCTAGCAACCGGGCCAATTTGGTTACCCCATGTGACTCTACCCTCCCTAGCAACCGGGCCAATTTGGTTACCCCATGTGACTCTACCCTCCCTAGCAACCGGGCCAATTTGGTTACCCCATGTGACTCTACCCTCCCTAGCAACCAGGCCAATTTGGTTACCCCATGTGTCTCTACCCTCCCTAGCAACCAGGCCAATTTGGTTACCCCATGTGCCTCTACCCTCCCTAGCAACCACGCCAAATTGGTTACCCCATGTGACTGTACCCTCCCCTAGCAACCGGCCCAATTTGGTTACCCCATGTGACTCTACCCTCCCTAGCAACCGGGCCAATTTGGTTACCCCATGTGACTCTACCCTACCTAGCAAACAGGCCAATTTGGTTACCCCATGTGACTCTACCCTCCCTAGCAACCGGCCCAATTTGGTTACCCCATGTGACTCTATCCTCCCTAGCGACCAGGCCAATTTGGTTACCCCATGTGACTCTACCCTCCCTAGCAACCGGGCCAATTTGGTTACCCCATGTGACTCTACCCTTCCTAGCAACCGGAAACAATTTGGTTACCCCATGTGACTCTACCCTCCCTAGCAACTGGGCCAATTTGGTTACCCCATGTGACTCTACCCTCCCTAGCAAACGGGCCAATTTGGTTACCCCATGTGACTCTACCCTACCTAGCAACCGGAAACAATTTGGTTACCCCATTTGACTCTACCCTACCTAGCAACCAGGCCAATTTGGTTACCCCATGTGACTCTACCCTCCCTAGCAACCAGGCCAATTTGGTTACCCCATGTGCCTCTACCCTCCCTAGCAACCAGGCCAATTTGGTTACCCCATGTGACTGTACCCTCCCTAGCAACCGGCCCAATTTGGTTACCCCATGTGACTCTACCCTCCCTAGCAACCGGGCCAATTTGGTTACCCCATGTGACTCTACCCTACCTAGCAACCAGGCCAATTTGGTTACCCCATGTGACTGTACCCTCCCTAGCAACCGGCCCAATTTGGTTACCCCATGTGCCTCTACCCTTCCTAGCAACCGGGCCAATTTGGTTACCCCATGTGACTGTACCCTCCCTAGCAACCGGCCCAATTTGTTTACCCCATGTGACTCTACCCTCCCTAGCGACCAGGACAATTTGGTTACCCCATGTGACTCTACCCTCCCTAGCAACCGGGCCAATTTGGTTACCACATGTGACTCTACCCTCCATAGCAACCGGAAACAATTTGGTTACCCCATGTGACTCTACCCTCCCTAGCAACCGGAAATAATTTGGTTACCCCATGTGACTCTACCCTCTCTAGCAACCGAAAACAATTTGGTTACCCCATGTGACTCTACCCTCCCTAGCAACCAGGTCAATTTGGTTACCCCATGTGACTCTACCCTCCCTAGCAACCGGAAACAATTTGGTTACCCCATGTGACTCTACCCTCCCTAGCAACTGGGCCAATTTCGTTACCCCATGTGACTCTACCCTCCCTAGCAACCAGGCCAATTTGGTTACCCCATGTGCCTCTACCCTCCCTAGCAACCAGGCCAATTTGGTTACCCCATGTGACTGTACCCTCCCTAGCAACCGGCCCAATTTGGTTACCCCATGTGACTCTACCCTCCCTAGCAACCGGGCCAATTTGGTTATCCTATGTGACTCTACCCTCCCTAGCAACCGGAAACAATTTGGTTACCCCATGTGACTCTACCCTCCCTAGCAACCGGAAACAATTTGGTTACCCCATGTGACTCTACCCTCCCTAGCAACCGGAAACAATTTGGTTACCCCATGTGACTCTACCCTCTCTAGCAACCGAAAACAATTTGGTTACCCCATGTGACTCTACCCTCCCTAGCAACCAGGTCAATTTGGTTACCCCATGTGACTCTACCCTCCCTAGCAACCGGAAACAATTTGGTTACCCCATGTGACTCTACCCTCCCTAGCAACTGGGCCAATTTGGTTACCCCATGTGACTCTACCCTCCCTAGCAACTGCCCCAATTTGGTTACCCCATGTGACTCTACCCTCCCTAGCAACTGGGCCAATTTGGTTACCCCATGTGACTCTACCCTCCCTAGCAACCGGGCCAATTTGGTTACCCCATGTGACTCTACCCTCCCTAGCAACTGGGCCAATTTGGTTACCCCATGTGACTCTACCCTCCCTAGCAACCGGCCCAATTTGGTTACCCCATGTGACTCTACCCTCCCTAGCAACCGGGCCAATATGGTTACCCCATGTGCCTCTACCCTTCCTAGCAACCGGGCCAATTTGGTTACCCCATGTGACTCTACCCTCCCTAGCAACCAGGTCAATTTGGTTACCCCATGTGACTCTACCCTCCCTAGCAACCGGAAACAATTTGGTTACCCCATGTGACTCTACCCTCCCTAGCAACTGGACCAATTTGGTTACCCCATGTGACTCTACCCTCCCTAGCAACCGGCCCAATTTGGTTACCCCATGTGACTCTACCCTCCCTACCAACTGGGCCAATTTGGTTACCCCATGTGACTCTACCCTCCCTAGCAACCGGGCCAATTTGGTTACCCCATGTGACTCTACCCTCCCTAGCAACCGGGCCAATTTGGTTACCCCATGTGACTCTACCCTCCCTAGCAACCGGGCCAATTTGGTTACCCCATGTGACTCTACCCTCCCTAGCAACCGGGCCAATTTGGTTACCCCATGTGACTCTACCCTCCCTAGCAACCAGGCCAATTTGGTTACCCCATGTGCCTCTACCCTCCCTAGCAACCACGCCAATTTGGTTACCCCATGTGACTGTACCCTCCCTAGCAACCGGCCCAATTTGGTTACCCCATGTGACTCTACCCTCCCTAGCAACCGGGCCAATTTGGTTACCCCATGTGACTCTACCCTACCTAGCAACCAGGCCAATTTGGTTACCCCATGTGACTCTACCCTCCCTAGCAACCGGCCCAATTTGGTTACCCCATGTGACTCTACCCACCCTAGCGACCAGGCCAATTTGGTTACCCCATGTGACTCTACCCTCCCTAGCAACCGGGCCAATTTGGTTACCCCATGTGACTCTACCCTTCCTAGCAACCGGAAACAATTTGGTTACCCCATGTGACTCTACCCTCCCTAGCAACTGGGCCAATTTGGTTACCCCATGTGACTCTACCCTCCCTAGCAACCGGCCCAATTTGGTTACCCCATGTGACTCTACCCTCCCTAGCAACCGGGCCAATTTGGTTACCCCATGTGACTCTACCCTCCCTAGCAAACGGGCCAATTTGGTTACCCCATGTGACTCTACCCTACCTAGCAACCGGAAACAATTTGGTTACCCCATGTGACTCTACCCTACCTAGCAACCAGGCCAATTTGGTTACCCCATGTGACTCTACCCTCCCTAGCAACCAGGCCAATTTGGTTACCCCATGTGCCTCTACCCTCCCTAGCAACCAGGCCAATTTGGTTACCCCATGTGACTGTACCCTCCCTAGCAACCGGCCCAATTTGGTTACCCCATGTGACTCTACCCTCCCTAGCAACCGGGCCAATTTGGTTACCCCATGTGACTCTACCCTACCTAGCAACCAGGCCAATTTGGTTACCCCATGTGACTGTACCCTCCCTAGCAACCGGCCCAATTTGGTTACCCCATGTGCCTCTACCCTTCCTAGCAACCGGGCCAATTTGGTTACCCCATGTGACTGTACCCTCCCTAGCAACCGGCCCAATTTGTTTACCCCATGTGACTCTACCCTCCCTAGCGACCAGGACAATTTGGTTACCCCATGTGACTCTACCCTCCCTAGCAACCGGGCCAATTTGGTTACCCCATGTGACTCTACCCTCCCTAGCAACCTGAAACAATTTGGTTACCCCATGTGACTCTACCCTCCCTAGCAACCGGAAATAATTTGGTTACCCCATGTGACTCTACCCTCTCTAGCAACCGAAAACAATTTGGTTACCCCATGTGACTTTACCCTCCCTAGCAACCAGGTCAATTTGGTTACCCCATGTGACTCTACCCTCCCTAGCAACCGGAAACAATTTGGTTACCCCATGTGACTCTACCCTCCCTAGCAACTGGGCCAATTTCGTTACCCCATGTGACTCTACCCTCCCTAGCAACCGGCCCAATTTGGTTACCCCATGTGACTCTACCCTACCTAGCAACCAGGCCAATTTGGTTACCCCATGTGACTCTACCCTCCCTAGCAACCAGGCCAATTTGGTTACCCCTTGTGACTCTACCCTCCCTAGCAACCAGGCCAATTTGGTTACCCCATGTGCCTCTACCCTCCCTAGCAACCAGGCCAATTTGGTTACCCCATGTGACTGTACCCTCCCTAGCAACCGGCCCAATTTGGTTACCCCATGTGACTCTACCCTCCCTAGCAACCGGGCCAATTTGGTTACCCCATGTGACTCTACCCTACCTAGCAACCAGGCCAATTTGGTTACCCCATGTGACTCTACCATCCCTAGCAACCAGGCCAATTTGGTAACCCCATGTGCCTCTACTCTCCCTAGCAACCAGGCCAATTTGGTTACCCCATGTGACTCTTCCCTCCCTAGCAACCGGCCCAATTTGGTTACCCCATGTGACTCTACCCTCCCTAGCAACCGGGCCAATTTGGTTACCCCATGTGACTCTACCCTCCCTAGCAACCAGAAACAATTTGGTTACCCCATGTGACTCTACCCTGCCTAGCAACCGGAAACAGTTTTGTACCGCATGTGACTCTACCCTCCCTAGCAACTGGGCCACTTTGGTTACCCCATGTGACTGTACCCTCCCTAGCAACCGGCCCAATTTGGTTACCCCATGTGACTCTACTCTCCCTAGCGACCAGGCCATTTTGGTTACCCCATGTGACTCTACCCTCCCTAGCAACCGGGCCAATTTGGTTATCCCATGTGACTCTACCCTCCCTAGCAACCGGAAACAATTTGGTAACCCCATGTGACTCTACCCTCCCTAGCAACCGGAAACAATTTGGTTACCCCATGTGACTCTACCCTCCCTAGCAACCGGAAACAATTTGGTTACCCCATGTGACTCTACTCTCCCTAGCGACCAGGCCATTTTGGTTACCCCATGTGACTCTACCCTCCCTAGCAACCGGGCCAATTTGGTTATCCCATGTGACTCTACCCTCCCTAGCAACCGGAAACAATTTGGTTACCCCATGTGACTCTACCCTCCCTAGCAACCGGAAACAATTTGGTTACCCCATGTGACTCTACCCTCCCTAGCAACCGGAAACAATTTGGTTACCCCATGTGACTCTACCCTCTCTAGCAACCGAAAACAATTTGGTTACCCCATGTGACTCTACCCTCCCTAGCAACCGGGTCAATTTGGTTACCCCATGTGACTCTACCCTCCCTAGCAACCGGAAACAATTTGGTTACCCCATGTGACTCTACCCTCCCTAGCAACTGGGCCAATTTGGTTACCCCATGTGACTCTACCCTCCCTAGCAACTGCCCCAATTTGGTTACCCCATGTGACTCTACCCTCCATAGCAACTGGGCCAATTTGGTTACCCCATGTTACTCTACCCTCCCTAGCAACCGGGCCAATTTGGTTACCCCATGTGACTCTACCCTCCCTAGCAACTGGGCCAATTTGGTTACCCCATGTGACTCTACCCTCCCTAGCAACTGGGCCAATTTGGTTACCCCATGTGACTCTACCCTCCCTAGCAACCGGCCCAATTTGGTTACCCCATGTGACTCTACCCTCCCTAGCAACTGGGCCAATTTGGTTACCCCATGTGACTCTACCCTCCCTAGCAACCGGGCCAATTTGGTTACCCCATGTGACTCTACCCTCCCTAGCAACTGGGCCAATTTGGTTACCCCATGTGACTCTACCCTCCCTAGCAACCGGAAACAATTTGGTTACCCCATGTGACTCTACCCTCCCTAGCAACCGGCCCAATTTGGTTACCCCATGTGACTCTACCCTCCCTAGCAACCGGGCCAATATGGTTACCCCATGTGCCTCTACCCTTCCTAGCAACCGGGCCAATTTGGTTACCCCATGTGACTCTACCCTCCCTAGCAACCATTTCAATTTGGTTACCCCATGTGACTCTACCCTCCCTAGCAACCGGAAACAATTTGGTTACCCCATGTGACTCTACCCTCCCTAGCAACTGGGCCAATTTGGTTACCCCATGTGACTCTACCCTCCCTAGCAACCGGCCCAATTTGGTTACCCCATGTGACTCTACCCTCCCTAGCAACTGGGCCAATATGGTTACCCCATGTGACTCTACCCTCCCTAGCAACCGGGCCAATTTGGTTACCCCATGTGACTCTACCCTCCCTAGCAACCGGGCCAATTTGGTTACCCCATGTGACTCTACCCTCCCTAGCAACCGGGCCAATTTGGTTACCCCATGTGACTCTACCCTCCCTAGCAACCGGGCCAATTTGGTTACCCCATGTGACTCTACCCTCCCTAGCAACCAGGCCAATTTGGTTACCCCATGTGACTCTACCCTCCCTAGCAACCAGGCCAATTTGGTTACCCCATGTGCCTCTACCCTCCCTAGCAACCACGCCAATTTGGTTACCCCATGTGACTGTACCCTCCTTATTAACTGGCCCAATTTGGTTACCCCATGTGACTCTACCCTCCCTAGCAACCGGGCCAATTTGGTTACCCCATGTGACTCTACCCTACCTAGCAACCAGGCCAATTTGGTTACCCCATGTGACTCTACCCTCCCTAGCAACCGGCCCAATTTGGTTACCCCATGTGACTCTACCCTCCCTAGCGACCAGGCCAATTTGGTTACCCCATGTGACTCTACCCTCCCTAGCAACCGGGCCAATTTGGTTACCCCATGTGACTCTACCCTTCCTAGCAACCGGAAACAATTTGGTTTCCCCATGTGACTCTACCCTCCCTAGCAACTGGTCCAATTTGGTTACCCCATGTGACTGTACCCTCCCTAGCAACCGGCCCAATTTGGTTACCCCATGTGACTCTACCCTCCCTAGCAACCGGGCCAATTTGGTTACCCCATGTGACTCTACCCTCCCTAGCAAACGGGCCAATTTGGTTACCCCATGTGACTCTACCCTACCTAGCAACCGGAAACAATTTGGTTACCCCATGTGACTCTACCCTACCTAGCAACCAGGCCAATTTGGTTACCCCATGTGACTCTACCCTCCCTAGCAACCAGGCCAATTTGGTTACCCCATGTGCCTCTACCCTCCCTAGCAACCAGGCCAATTTGGTTACCCCATGTGACTGTACCCTCCCTAGCAACCGGCCCAATTTGGTTACCCCATGTGACTCTACCCTCCCTAGCAACCGGGCCAATTTGGTTACCCCATGTGACTCTACCCTACCTAGCAACCAGGCCAATTTGGTTACCCCATGTGACTGTACCCTCCCTAGCAACCGGCCCAATTTGGTTACCCCATGTTCCTCTACCCTTCCTAGCAACCGGGCCAATTTGGTTACCCCATGTGACTGTACCCTCCCTAGCAACCGGCCCAATTTGGTTACCCCATGTGCCTCTACCCTTCCTAGCAACCGGGCCAATTTGGTTACCCCATGTGACTCTACCCTACCTAGCAACCAGGCCAATTTGGTTACCCCATGTGACTCTACCCTCCCTAGCAACCGGCCCAATTTGGTTACCCCATGTGACTCTACCCTCCCTAGCTACCAGGCCAATTTGGTTACCCCATGTGACTCTACCCTCCCTAGCAACCGGGCCAATTTGGTTACCCCATGTGACTCTACCCTTCCTAGCAACCGGAAACAATTTGGTTACCCCATGTGACTCTACCCTCCCTAGCAACTGGGCCAATTTGGTTACCCCATGTGACTGTACCCTCCCTAGCAACCGGCCCAATTTGTTTACCCCATGTGACTCTACCCTCCCTAGCGACCAGGACAATTTGGTTACCCCATGTGACTCTACCCTCCCTAGCAACCGGGCCAATTTGGTTACCCCATGTGACTCTACCCTCCCTAGCAACCTGAAACAATTTGGTTACCCCATGTGACTCTACCCTCCCTAGCAACCGGAAATAATTTGGTTACCCCATGTGACTCTACCCTCTCTAGCAACCGAAAACAATTTGGTTACCCCATGTGACTTTACCCTCCCTAGCAACCAGGTCAATTTGGTTACCCCATGTGACTCTACCCTCCCTAGCAACCGGAAACAATTTGGTTACCCCATGTGACTCTACCCTCCCTAGCAACTGGGCCAATTTCGTTACCCCATGTGACTCTACCCTACCTAGCAACCAGGCCAATTTGGTTACCCCATGTGACTCTACCCTCCCTAGCAACCAGGCCAATTTGGTTACCCCATGTGACTCTACCCTCCCTAGCAACCAGGCCAATTTGGTTACCCCATGTGCCTCTACCCTCCCTAGCAACCAGGCCAATTTGGTTACCCCATGTGACTGTACCCTCCCTAGCAACCGGCCCATTTTGGTTACCCCATGTGACTCTACCCTCCCTAGCAACCGGGCCAATTTGGTTACCCCATGTGACTCTACCCTACCTAGCAACCAGGCCAATTTGGTTACCCCATGTGACTCTACCATTCCTAGCAACCAGGCCAATTTGGTAACCCCATGTGCCTCTACTCTCCCTAGCAACCAGGCCAATTTGGTTACCCCATGTGACTCTACCCTCCCTAGCAACTGCCCCAATTTGGTTACCCCATGTGACTCTACCCTCCATAGCAACTGGGCCAATTTGGTTACCCCATGTTACTCTACCCTCCCTAGCAACCGGGCCAATTTGGTTACCCCATGTGACTCTACCCTCCCTAGCAACTGGGCCAATTTGGTTACCCCATGTGACTCTACCCTCCCTAGCAACTGGGCCAATTTGGTTACCCCATGTGACTCTACCCTCCCTAGCAACCGGCCCAATTTGGTTACCCCATGTGACTCTACCCTCCCTAGCAACTGGGCCAATTTGGTTACCCCATGTGACTCTACCCTCCCTAGCAACCGGGCCAATTTGGTTACCCCATGTGACTCTACCCTCCCTAGCAACTGGGCCAATTTGGTTACCCCATGTGACTCTACCCTCCCTAGCAACCGGAAACAATTTGGTTACCCCATGTGACTCTACCCTCCCTAGCAACCGGCCCAATTTGGTTACCCCATGTGACTCTACCCTCCCTAGCAACCGGGCCAATATGGTTACCCCATGTGCCTCTACCCTTCCTAGCAACCGGGCCAATTTGGTTACCCCATGTGACTCTACCCTCCCTAGCAACCATTTCAATTTGGTTACCCCATGTGACTCTACCCTCCCTAGCAACCGGAAACAATTTGGTTACCCCATGTGACTCTACCCTCCCTAGCAACTGGGCCAATTTGGTTACCCCATGTGACTCTACCCTCCCTAGCAACCGGCCCAATTTGGTTACCCCATGTGACTCTACCCTCCCTAGCAACTGGGCCAATATGGTTACCCCATGTGACTCTACCCTCCCTAGCAACCGGGCCAATTTGGTTACCCCATGTGACTCTACCCTCCCTAGCAACCGGGCCAATTTGGTTACCCCATGTGACTCTACCCTCCCTAGCAACCGGGCCAATTTGGTTACCCCATGTGACTCTACCCTCCCTAGCAACCAGGCCAATTTGGTTACCCCATGTGACTCTACCCTCCCTAGCAACCAGGCCAATTTGGTTACCCCATGTGCCTCTACCCTCCCTAGCAACCACGCCAATTTGGTTACCCCATGTGACTGTACCCTCCTTAGCAACTGGCCCAATTTGGTTACCCCATGTGACTCTACCCTCCCTAGCAACCGGGCCAATTTGGTTACCCCATGTGACTCTACCCTACCTAGCAACCAGGCCAATTTGGTTACCCCATGTGACTCTACCCTCCCTAGCAACCGGCCCAATTTGGTTACCCCATGTGACTCTACCCTCCCTAGCGACCAGGCCAATTTGGTTACCCCATGTGACTCTACCCTCCCTAGCAACCGGGCCAATTTGGTTACCCCATGTGACTCTACCCTTCCTAGCAACCGGAAACAATTTGGTTTCCCCATGTGACTCTACCCTCCCTAGCAACTGGTCCAATTTGGTTACCCCATGTGACTGTACCCTCCCTAGCAACCGGCCCAATTTGGTTACCCCATGTGACTCTACCCTCCCTAGCAACCGGGCCAATTTGGTTACCCCATGTGACTCTACCCTCCCTAGCAAACGGGCCAATTTGGTTACCCCATGTGACTCTACCCTACCTAGCAACCGGAAACAATTTGGTTACCCCATGTGACTCTACCCTACCTAGCAACCAGGCCAATTTGGTTACCCCATGTGACTCTACCCTCCCTAGCAACCAGGCCAATTTGGTTACCCCATGTGCCTCTACCCTCCCTAGCAACCAGGCCAATTTGGTTACCCCATGTGACTGTACCCTCCCTAGCAACCGGCCCAATTTGGTTACCCCATGTGACTCTACCCTCCCTAGCAACCGGGCCAATTTGGTTACCCCATGTGACTCTACCCTACCTAGCAACCAGGCCAATTTGGTTACCCCATGTGACTGTACCCTCCCTAGCAACCGGCCCAATTTGGTTACCCCATGTTCCTCTACCCTTCCTAGCAACCGGGCCAATTTGGTTACCCCATGTGACTGTACCCTCCCTAGCAACCGGCCCAATTTGGTTACCCCATGTGCCTCTACCCTTCCTAGCAACCGGGCCAATTTGGTTACCCCATGTGACTCTACCCTACCTAGCAACCAGGCCAATTTGGTTACCCCATGTGACTCTACCCTCCCTAGCAACCGGCCCAATTTGGTTACCCCATGTGACTCTACCCTCCCTAGCTACCAGGCCAATTTGGTTACCCCATGTGACTCTACCCTCCCTAGCAACCGGGCCAATTTGGTTACCCCATGTGACTCTACCCTTCCTAGCAACCGGAAACAATTTGGTTACCCCATGTGACTCTACCCTCCCTAGCAACTGGGCCAATTTGGTTACCCCATGTGACTGTACCCTCCCTAGCAACCGGCCCAATTTGTTTACCCCATGTGACTCTACCCTCCCTAGCGACCAGGACAATTTGGTTACCCCATGTGACTCTACCCTCCCTAGCAACCGGGCCAATTTGGTTACCCCATGTGACTCTACCCTCCCTAGCAACCTGAAACAATTTGGTTACCCCATGTGACTCTACCCTCCCTAGCAACCGGAAATAATTTGGTTACCCCATGTGACTCTACCCTCTCTAGCAACCGAAAACAATTTGGTTACCCCATGTGACTTTACCCTCCCTAGCAACCAGGTCAATTTGGTTACCCCATGTGACTCTACCCTCCCTAGCAACCGGAAACAATTTGGTTACCCCATGTGACTCTACCCTCCCTAGCAACTGGGCCAATTTCGTTACCCCATGTGACTCTACCCTACCTAGCAACCAGGCCAATTTGGTTACCCCATGTGACTCTACCCTCCCTAGCAACCAGGCCAATTTGGTTACCCCATGTGACTCTACCCTCCCTAGCAACCAGGCCAATTTGGTTACCCCATGTGCCTCTACCCTCCCTAGCAACCAGGCCAATTTGGTTACCCCATGTGACTGTACCCTCCCTAGCAACCGGCCCATTTTGGTTACCCCATGTGACTCTACCCTCCCTAGCAACCGGGCCAATTTGGTTACCCCATGTGACTCTACCCTACCTAGCAACCAGGCCAATTTGGTTACCCCATGTGACTCTACCATTCCTAGCAACCAGGCCAATTTGGTAACCCCATGTGCCTCTACTCTCCCTAGCAACCAGGCCAATTTGGTTACCCCATGTGACTCTTCCCTCCCTAGCAACCGGCCCAATTTGGTTACCCCATGTGACTCTACCCTCCCTAGCAACCGGGCCAATTTGGTTACCCCATGTGACTCTACCCTCCCTAGCAACCAGAAACAATTTGGTTACCCCATGTGACTCTACCCTGCCTAGCAACCGGAAACAGTTTTGTTACCGCATGTGACTCTACCCTCCCTAGCAACCGGGCCAATTTGGTTACCCCATGTGACTGTACCCTCCCTAGCAACCGGCCCAATTTGGTTACCCCATGTGACTCTACTCTCCCTAGCGACCAGGCCATTTTGGTTACCCCATGTGACTCTACCCTCCCTAGCAACCGGGCCAATTTGGTTATCCCATGTGACTCTACCCTCCCTAGCAACCGGAAACAATTTGGTTACCCCATGTGACTCTACCCTCCCTAGCAACCGGAAACAATTTGGTTACCCCATGTGACTCTACCCTCCCTAGCAACCGGAAACAATTTGGTTACCCCATGTGACTCTACTCTCCCTAGCGACCAGGCCATTTTTGTTACCCCATGTGACTCTACCCTCCCTAGCAACCGGGCCAATTTGGTTATCCCATGTGACTCTACCCTCCCTAGCAACCGGAAACAATTTGGTTACCCCATGTGACTCTACCCTCCCTAGCAACCGGAAACAATTTGGTTACCCCATGTGACTATACCCTCCCTAGCAACCGGAAACAATTTGGTTACCCCATGTGACTCTACCCTCTCTAGCAACCGAAAACAATTTGGTTACCCCATGTGACTCTACCCTCCCTAGCAACCAGGTCAATTTGGTTACCCCATGTGACTCTACCCTCCCTAGCAACCGGAAACAATTTGGTTACCCCATGTGACTCTACCCTCCCTAGCAACTGGGCCAATTTGGTTACCCCATGTGACTCTACCCTCCCTAGCAACTGCCCCAATTTGGTTACCCCATGTGACTCTACCCTCCATAGCAACTGGGCCAATTTGGTTACCCCATGTTACTCTACCCTCCCTAGCAACCGGGCCAATTTGGTTACCCCATGTGACTCTACCCTCCCTAGCAACTGGGCCAATTTGGTTACCCCATGTGACTCTACCCTCCCTAGCAACTGGGCCAATTTGGTTACCCCATGTGACTCTACCCTCCCTAGCAACCGGCCCAATTTGGTTACCCCATGTGACTCTACCCTCCCTAGCAACTGGGCCAATTTGGTTACCCCATGTGACTCTACCCTCCCTAGCAACCGGGCCAATTTGGTTACCCCATGTGACTCTACCCTCCCTAGCAACTGGGCCAATTTGGTTACCCCATGTGACTCTACCCTCCCTAGCAACCGGAAACAATTTGGTTACCCCATGTGACTCTACCCTCCCTAGCAACCGGCCCAATTTGGTTACCCCATGTGACTCTACCCTCCCTAGCAACCGGGCCAATATGGTTACCCCATGTGCCTCTACCCTTCCTAGCAACCGGGCCAATTTGGTTACCCCATGTGACTCTACCCTCCCTAGCAACCATTTCAATTTGGTTACCCCATGTGACTCTACCCTCCCTAGCAACCGGAAACAATTTGGTTACCCCATGTGACTCTACCCTCCCTAGCAACTGGGCCAATTTGGTTACCCCATGTGACTCTACCCTCCCTAGCAACCGGCCCAATTTGGTTACCCCATGTGACTCTACCCTCCCTAGCAACTGGGCCAATATGGTTACCCCATGTGACTCTACCCTCCCTAGCAACCGGGCCAATTTGGTTACCCCATGTGACTCTACCCTCCTTAGCAACCGGGCCAATTTGGTTACCCCATGTGACTCTACCCTCCCTAGCAACCGGGCCAATTTGGTTACCCCATGTGACTCTACCCTCCCTAGCAACCAGGCCAATTTGGTTACCCCATGTGACTCTACCCTCCCTAGCAACCAGGCCAATTTGGTTACCCCATGTGCCTCTACCCTCCCTAGCAACCACGCCAATTTGGTTACCCCATGTGACTGTACCCTCCTTAGCAACCGGCCCAATTTGGTTACCCCATGTGACTCTACCCTCCCTAGCAACCGGGCCAATTTGGTTACCCCATGTGACTCTACCCTTCCTAGCAACCGGAAACAATTTGGTTTCCCCATGTGACTCTACCCTCCCTAGCAACTGGGCCAATTTGGTTACCCCATGTGACTGTACCCTCCCTTGCAACCGGCCCAATTTGGTTACCCCATGTGACTCTACCCTCCCTAGCAACCGGGCCAATTTGGTTACCCCATGTGACTCTACCCTCCCTAGCAAACGGGCCAATTTGGTTACCCCATGTGACTCTACCCTACCTAGCAACCGGAAACAATTTGGTTACCCCATGTGACTCTACCCTACCTAGCAACCAGGCCAATTTGGTTACCCCATGTGACTCTACCCTCCCTAGCAACCAGGCCAATTTGGTTACCCCATGTGCCTCTACCCTCCCTAGCAACCAGGCCAATTTGGTTACCCCATGTGACTGTACCCTCCCTAGCAACCGGCCCAATTTGGTTACCCCATGTGACTCTACCCTCCCTAGCAACCGGGCCAATTTGGTTACCCCATGTGACTCTACCCTACCTAGCAACCAGGCCAATTTGGTTACCCCATGTGACTGTACCCTCCCTAGCAACTGGCCCAATTTGGTTACCCCATGTTCCTCTACCCTTCCTAGCAACCGGGCCAATTTGGTTACCCCATGTGACTGTACCCTCCCTAGCAACCGGCCCAATTTGGTTACCCCATGTGCCTCTACCCTTCCTAGCAACCGGGCCAATTTGGTTACCCCATGTGACTCTACCCTACCTAGCAACCAGGCCAATTTGGTTACCCCATGTGACTCTACCCTCCCTAGCAACCGGCCCAATTTGGTTACCCCATGTGACTCTACCCTCCCTAGCTACCAGGCCAATTTGGTTACCCCATGTGACTCTACCCTCCCTAGCAACCGGGCCAATTTGGTTACCCCATGTGACTCTACCCTTCCTAGCAACCGGAAACAATTTGGTTACCCCATGTGACTCTACCCTCCCTAGCAACTGGGCCAATTTGGTTACCCCATGTGACTGTACCCTCCCTAGCAACCGTCCCAATTTGGTTACCCCATGTGACTCTACCCTCCCTAGCAACCGGGCCAATTTGGTTACCCCATGTGACTCTACCCTCCCTAGCAAACGGGCCAATTTGGTTACCCCATGTGACTCTACCCTACCTAGCAACCGGAAACAATTTGGTTACCCCATGTGACTCTACCCTACCTAGCAACCAGGCCAATTTGGTTACCCCATGTGACTCTACCCTCCCTAGCAACCAGGCCAATTTGGTTACCCCATGTGCCTCTACCCTCCCTAGCAACCAGGCCAATTTGGTTACCCCATGTGACTGTACCCTCCCTAGCAACCGGCCCAATTTGGTTACCCCATGTGACTCTACCCTCCCTAGCAACCGGGCCAATTTGGTTACCCCATGTGACTCTACCCTACCTAGCAACCAGGCCAATTTGGTTACCCCATGTGACTGTACCCTCCCTAGCAACCGGCCCAATTTGGTTACCCCATGTTCCTCTACCCTTCCTAGCAACCGGGCCAATTTGGTTACCCCATGTGACTGTACCCTCCCTCGCAACCGGCCCAATTTGTTTACCCCATGTGACTCTACCCTCCCTAGCGACCAGGACAATTTGGTTACCCCATGTGACTCTACCCTCCCTAGCAACCGGGCCAATTTGGTTACCTCATGTGACTCTACCCTCCCTAGCAACCGGAAACAATTTGGTTACCCCATGTGACTCTACCCTCCCTAGCAACCGGAAATAATTTGGTTACCCCATGTGACTCTACCCTCTCTAGCAACCGAAAACAATTTGGTTACCCCATGTGACTCTACCCTCCCTAGCAACCAGGTCAATTTGGTTACCCCATGTGACTCTACCCTCCCTAGCAACCGGAAACAATTTGGTTACCCCATGTGACTCTACCCTCCCTAGCAACTGGGCCAATTTCGTTACCCCATGTGACTCTACCCTCCCTAGCAACCGGCCCAATTTGGTTACCCCATGTGACTCTACCCTACCTAGCAACCAGGCCAATTTGGTTACCCCATGTGACTCTACCCTCCCTAGCAACCAGGCCAATTTGGTTACCCCATGTGACTCTACCCTCCCTAGCAACCAGGCCAATTTGGTTACCCCATGTGCCTCTACCCTCCCTAGCAACCAGGCCAATTTGGTTACCCCATGTGACTGTACCCTCCCTAGCAACCGGCCCAATTTGGTTACCCCATGTGACTCTACCCTCCCTAGCAACCGGGCCAATTTGGTTACCCCATGTGACTCTACCCTACCTAGCAACCAGGCCAATTTGGTTACCCCATGTGACTCTACCCTCCCTAGCAACCAGGCCAATTTGGTAACCCCATGTGCCTCTACTCTCCCTAGCAACCAGG
>JAVLUX010000038.1:715000-720000 GCA_032164185.1 Moxostoma hubbsi | reverse complement strand
TTATTTTTTTTGCTATAAATGTATTCAAAGATTTAAAGTAGAAATATATATATCTATATATTTCTACTTTGGACAACGTTATTTGTCAGTGACTCAAGCAGTCTGTTCCAGTGATCCATGAAGCTCTGCCCAGTCACTGATTATTACCCAAAGCTTTTGTTTGTTTGTTTGTTTGTTTGTTATTTAAATACAAACAGAAAACAAGAAATGAGGTACAAGCACACAGTCACTTGAACTATAAAGACTGACAGAAATGAACGAATCATGTTTTCATTCATTCTAATTCTCTTGAAACAAGTCTGTTCTCAGATCAGTGCGATGACGTCACCATATGCAAATCACGCATACAGGAAGGACACGCCCACTAATTCATCGCGTCATGTTCAGAATGTAAACAGTAAAAGCGCCAGAAACACGGGCCTCGGATCAAAAAGTGTAACAAATGATTTAGAATTTGCTAATTTCTCTTAATCACATCGTGGAAATGTTCGAATGTTTGATTTTATTTTAATGTGTGCATTTAAATGCTTTATACACGCAGATATTGTCAGATTACGTCAAATATTTCACATTTACGTCATATGTCATATGTCATATTTTCACATTAGCGATGTCACATTAATACAATGTAAAAAGTCTAGCTCACATAAATAGCCCATACATTTACCATAGTAACCATCTAATAATACCATATTACTGTTGTTTGACAGTGGTAAAATACTATATTAACAATTCTTTTAGATATACAAATACAAATAAATTGACTTGATTTACAGAAAGATTACAAAAGTAAGTTGTTTCCATAGTTTGAAAGCGATCCCAGATTAATGTATGATGTTTTTTACAGTATTTATGGTATTTTATCAGAAGATGTTTTAAGATAGAAGATATGTTACGATATCTATACCTTTATGTTTATATTTCTGAAGGCTAGCCTAAAATAAACTTTTCATCTGTATCTTTGTTCAGCATGTTTTGGAGAAACCTAGTATTTATAAGCTATATAAAAAATATATATTTGATTTGTGTCTCAACTAGAGGTTGATTGATATATCAGTTTTACAGATTAACTGGTGGCAATAGTTGCTTTTTGGAACTATCGGTTATCGGCAAAAATCTGTGTCAGTAGTTGCCGATAGTTCCCTTACGACTCGGTACAATTGACATTGCGTGCTAACACATGGGGAGTGTCCTTCCACGTGACCTAGTTGAAAACTCTACAGTAACGCCAATATTCTAATATTTGTTATGGTGTTTGAGCCCCGCCCTTTTAGGGCCTCACGGATTGAAGCTTCGCTGGTGAACGTTCCGCTTCAGCACCCTGATTCCCCGTGTGCTTCGGCAGGTGTTGTGTATCCTTACAAAGCAATTTCATATTGTATATTGTGTGTCATTAATCGCCCTCATTCTGAGGGACGATTCAGCCTCACACGCCCTCCCACCTGCCTCTTCTGTGATACCCGAGGGATCACACGAGGAGGCACGGTGGGGCCGCGAGGTCAAGCAGGATGAATTTGCAGTGGACGTCGTGCCGGCACACGCCAATCTCGCATGGCCTCATCTCGTTTGGTGGTTCTGACGCTGGGGATGATGACAATACCATGTCTCTTGCTGCATCAGTCAAGTGGTCAGTGGATGATGCTGTGGCCCCTCCCCTCAGCGAGGGTGAGGAGCGTGTGCGCACCACTGACAAGGAGATGCTTTGCGTCCTTTCAAGGGCGGTATCGAGTGGTCTCCTCCAGAGGAACCTACACAATCTCGCCTTGATGAATGGTTCCTGCAGTCCGGACGCGGTCAAGCGACTGCGTCTTTTAGATCTGCCCCATTCTTCCCTGAAGTTCATGACAGACTGTCAAAGTCCTGGCGTGCACCCTATTCAGCTCGCCCACGCAACAGTTGCATCCTCTCCAATGTGGATCACGTGGAAGAAGACTGTTATATATTAAAACATTACGACCGAAGTCATTTCATTTTCCTCTGGATCGCAGTAACTCGCCACTGTATGGCTGCTCTAGCACCGTGGACAGCGCCAGCCTTCTACCAACAGGGTGTTATGCTGGGTCAAGTTTTCAGAAAAGAAAGTGCTGACCGCCAATGCATCCAGCACAGGTTGGGGCTCTGTGTGTGATGGATTCCCGACTTTCGACACCTGGAAACAGGTGCGAAATGGCTGTGACATGTCAACCGCCTAGAGCTACTGGCTATCTTTCTTGCTTTGAGAGTTTTCCAATATTGTGAATCAACTCATTCTGATTCGGTCAGACAGCACAACAGTAGTAGCGTATATATATGTTGGCATGACACGCTGGACCACGTATGGCCGGCGAAATGCAAGTATGCACTTCCCCCAGTGCGCCTCCTTCATTCTGTCATCAGCAAAGTCCGGGTGGACGTGGAAACAGTTCTGGTAATTACGCCGGAATGGCCCAGTCAGGCATTGTATCCGGAAATGATTGAGATGTTATACAGCTCGCCATGGGAAACACAGCTGAGGAAGGATCTCCTCTATCAGGCACAAAGCTGCATGTGTGGCCCCTGAACGGAGCACGCTAAACGCATCAGAACTGCAGGCCAGAGCGCCGTCCACGAGATGTCTCTCTGTGCTAAAATGTGTTCACTGATTGGTATCTATCAAAGGGCAAAGACTCAGTAAACTGCCCTATACATGAAACTCTCAAATTCGTTTGAGAGCGATTAGGCGCAGGACTCACTCCAAAGTTTATGTGGCGACAGTATCTGCATATCATGCACCCGAAGCCAGCGCCACAATATGCAACCATGAATTAATTATAAAGTTCCTTAGATCAGCAAGACGATTAAATCCACCTCGGCCGGATACTGTCCCGACTTGGGACTTAACTTTGGTCCTAAAAGCACTGGCAGGGTCCCCCATTGAGCCTTCGGACTCTGTTGGATTGTGCATGCTCTCCATTAAGACCTCACTACAGCTGGCTCTGGTCACAGTTAAATGCGTCGGTGACTTATATGCACTATCAATTGACAATTCATGCCTGGACTTTGGCCCCAGTCTTTCAAAAGCCACCATCAAACCCAGAAAAGGGATCGTCACTGGATCGTCGATGCGATTGCCCTGGCTTTCCAGTCGCAGGGTAAGACTTGCCCAACTGGTGTTGAAGCACACACAACTAGAGGCATGGCCTCCTCATGGGCATGGATGAATGATGAGTCTTTACAAGATACGTTTCGCTATAGGATGGTCTTCTCAAACACAACCTAGACGTAACGTCTCTCTCTTCACAAGTCCTCTCTGTTTAGAGATCTTGCTATTTCGTTTGCCAAAAATATACTTAGGCCCCTCCCCTTAAGGACGAGCGGGATTGCGGCGTCATGTTTCTTCTTTGGAAGGTTATGTCGTGTAGTGTGGCATGATGGGATTCTGTTCCCCATATGCGTTAGCATGCGTGTCAAGTGTACCGAGTCATAAGGGAACGTCTCTGCCTGAGACAAAAGAAACAAGACATTGCGAATGTAACGGTGGTCAGCTGATAGAGAGTAGTGCAATGTGTATAAACCTCACTCTCCTGACCTCAAGAGGTGCACTAGCGACTGATGCTAGAGGCTGTAGCCTTTAGCCTCCTTGTTAGTGCACCCACCTCCAATCCTGGAGACACCAGTTCGAGTCCCGCATGGAGCGGGTAGAATAGGAGTGTCACAATGGTGCCATGACCCAGATGGGAGTGAGGTTTGGGGGGGTGAGTGTGATGGTGGTCAGCTGGTAGGGAGCTGTGCAATATGTATAAACCTCACTCTCCTGACCTCAAGAGATGCACTAGCGACTGATGCTAGAAGCTGTAGCCGTTAGACTTCTTGTTAGCGCACCCACCTCCAATGCCAGAGACACCAGTTCGAGTCCCGTATGGAGCGGGTAGAACAGGAGCATGACAATGGTGCCGTGACCCGGATGGGAGTGAGGTTTAGGGGGGGTGAGTGTAACGGTGGCGAGCTGATAGAGAGCAGTGCAGTGTGTATAAACCTCACTCTCCTGACCTCAAGAGGTGCACTAGCGACTGATGCTAGAGGCTGTAGCCGTTAGCCTCCGTGTTAGCACACCCGCCTATCATGCCGGAGACACCAGTTTGAGTCCCATATGGATTGGGTAGAATAGGAGCGTCACAATGGTGCCGTGACCCGGATGGGAGTGAGGTTTAGGGGGGTGAGTGTAACGTTGGCTGGTAGATATCTGTGCAATGTGTATAAACCTCACTCCCCTGACCTCAAGAGGTGCACTAGCGACTGACGCTAGGGGCTGTAGCCGTTAGCCTCCTTGTTAGTGTGCCCACCTCCAATGCCAGAGACACCGGTTTGAGTCCCGTATGGAGCAGGTAGAACAGGAGCATCACAGTGGTGCCGTGACCCGGATGGGAGTGAGGTTTAGGGGGGGTGAGTGTAACGGTGGTCTGCTGAGATAGCTGTGCAATGTGTATAAACCTCACTTCCCTGACCTCAAGAGGTGCACTAGCGACTGACGCTAGAGGCTGTAGCCGTTAGCCTCCTTGTTAGTGTGCCCACCTCCAATGCCAGAGACACCGGTTTGAGTCCCGTATGGAGCAGGTAGAACAGGAGCATCACAGTGGTGCCGTGACCCGGATGGGAGTGAGGTTTAGGGGGGGTGAGTGTAACGGTGGTCTGCTGGTAGATAGCTGTGCAATGTGTATAAACCTCACTTCCCTGACCTCAAGAGGTGCACTAGCGACTGATGCTAGAGGCTGTAGCCGTTAGCCTCCTTGTTAGCGCACCCGCCTCCAATGCCAGAGACACCAGTTTGAGTCCCGTATGGAGCGGGTAGAACAGGAGCATGACAATGGTGCTGTGACCCGGATGGGAGTGAGGTTTAGGGGGGGTGAGTGTAACGGTGGTCTGCTGAGATAGCTGTGCAATGTGTATAAACCTCACTCCCCTGACCTCAAGAGGTGCACTAGCGACTGACACTAGGGGCTATAGCCTTTAGCCTCCGTGTTAGCGCACCCGCCTATCATGCC
>JAVLUX010000038.1:672500-710000 GCA_032164185.1 Moxostoma hubbsi | reverse complement strand
CTGTATCACCGTAACACCGTATCACCGTAACACCGTATCACCGTATCACCGTAACACCGTAACACCGTATCACCGTAACACCGTAACACCGTATCACCTCCTCCTCCTCCACCACCTCCATCAGGAGGCCCACCGCCCCCGCCACCACCACCACCCCCACCCCCACCTGTAACACCGTAACACCGTATCACCGTAACACCGTATCACCGTAACACCGTAACACCGTATCACCGTATCACCGTAACACCGTAACACCATAACACCGTAACACCGTATCACCGTAACACGTATCACCGCATCACCGTAACACCGTATCACCATAACGCCGTATCGCCGTAACACCATAACACCATAACATACCGCCATAACGCCATATCGCCATATCGGCATAACGTCGTATCACCGTATCACCGTAACACCGTATCACCGTAACACCGTAACACCGTATCACCGTAACACCGTATCACCATAACGCAATAACGCCATATCGCCATAACACCATAACACCATAACAGAACACCGTATCACCGTATCACCATATCACCGTAACACCGTATCACCATATCGCAATAACGCCATATCGCCATATCGCCATAACACCATAACAGAACACCGTAACACCGTATCACCGTATCACCGTAACACCGTATCACCGTATCACCGTAACACCGTATCACCGTAACACCGTAACACCGTATCACCATAACATCGTATCACCATAACACCGTAACACCGTATCACCGTATCACCGTAACACCGTATCACCGTAACACCGTATCACCATAACGCAATAACGCCATATCGCCATAACACCATAACACCATAACACCATAACAGAACACCGTAACACCGTATCACCGTAACACCGTAACACCGTAACACCGTATCACCGTAACACCGTATCACCGTATCACCGTAACACCGTAACACCGTATCACCATAACACCGTAACACCGTATCACCGTAACACCGTATCACCGTAACACCGTAACACGTATCACCGCATCACCGCATCACCGTAACACCATATCACCATAACGCCGTATCGCCATAACACCATAACACCATAACATAACGCCATATCGCCATAACGTCGTAACACCGTATCACCGTAACACCGTAACACCGTATCACCGTAACACCGTATCACCGTATCACCGTAACACCGTATCACCGTAACACGTATCACCGCATCACCGTAACACCGTATCACCGTAACACCGTATCACCGTAACACCGTAACACCGTATCACCGTAACACCGTATCACCATAACGCAATAACGCCATATCGCCATAACACCATAACAGCATAACAGAACACCGTATCACCGTAACACTGTATTACCGTATCACCGTAACACCATATCACGTAACACCGTATCACCGTATCACCGTAACACCGTAACACCGTATCACCGTAACACCGTAACACCGTATCACCGTAACACCGTAACACCGTATCACCGTAACCGTAACACCGTATCACCGTATCACCGTAACACCGTAACACCGTATCACCGTAACACCGTAACACCGTATCACCGTAACACCGTATCACCGTAACACCGTATCACCATAACGCAATAACGCCATATCGCCATATCGCCATAACACCATAACACCATAACACCATAACAGAACACCGTAACACCGTATCACCGTAACACCGTAACACCGTAACACCGTATCACCGTAACACCGTAACACCGTATCACCGTAACACGTATCACCGCATCACCGTAACACCGTATCACCGTGACACCGTAACACCGTAAAACCGTATCACCGTAACGCCATAACGCAATAACGCCATATCGCCATAACACCATAACACCATAACAGAATACCGTATCACCGTATCACCATATCACCGTAACACCGTAACACCATAACGCAATAACGCCATATCGCCATATCGCCATAACACCATAACAGAACACCGTATCACCGTAACACCGTATCACCGTATCACCGTAACACCGTATCACCGTATCACCGTAACACCATAACACCGTAACACCGTAACACCGTATCACCGTAACACCGTATCACCATAACGCAATAACGCCATATCGCCATATCGCCATAACACCATAACACCATAACACCATAACAGAACACCGTAACACCGTATCACCGTAACACCGTATCACCGTAACACCGTATCACCGTAACACCGTAACACCGTATCACCGTATCACCGTAACACCGTATCACCGTAACACCGTAACACCGTATCACCGTAACACCGTAACACCGTATCACCGTAACACCGTATCACCGTAACACCGTAACACGTATCACCGCATCACCGTAACACCGTATCACCATAACGCCGTATCGCCGTAACACCATAACACCATAACATAACGCCATAACGCCATATCGCCATATCGCCATAACGTCGTAACACCGTATCACCGTAACACCGTATTACCGTAACACAGTAACACCGTATCACCGTAACACCGTATCACCGTATCACCGTAACACCGTATCACCGTAACACCGTAACACCGTATCACCGTAACACCGTATCACCGTAACACCGTAACACCGTAACACCATAACATAACGCCATATCGCCATAACACCGTATCACCATAACGCAATAACGCCATATCGCCATATCGCCATAACACCATAACACCATAACACCATAACAGAACACCGTAACACCGTATCACCGTAACACCGTAACACCGTAACCGTAACACCGTATCACCGTATCACCGTAACACCGTAACACCGTATCACCGTAACACCGTAACACCGTATCACCGTAACACCGTATCACCGTAACACCGTATCACCATAACGCAATAACGCCATATCGCCATATCGCCATAACACCATAACACCATAACACCATAACAGAACACCGTAACACCGTATCACCGTAACACCGTAACACCGTAACCGTAACACCGTATCACCGTATCACCGTAACACCGTAACACCGTATCACCGTAACACCGTAACACCGTATCACCGTAACACCGTATCACCGTAACACCGTAACACCGTATCACCGTAACACCGTATCACCGTAACACCGTAACACGTATCACCGCATCACCGTAACACCGTATCACCATAACGCCGTATCGCCGTAACACCATAACACCATAACATAACGCCATAACGCCATATCGCCATATCGCCATAACGTCGTAACACCGTATCACCGTAACACCGTATTACCGTAACACAGTAACACCGTATCACCGTAACACTGTATCACCGTATCACCGTAACACCGTATCACCGTAACACCGTAACACCGTATCACCGTAACACCGTATCACCGTAACACCGTAACACCGTAACACCATAACATAACGCCATATCGCCATAACACCGTATCACCATAACGCAATAACGCCATATCGCCATATCGCCATAACACCATAACACCATAACACCATAACAGAACACCGTAACACCGTATCACCGTAACACCGTAACACCGTAACCGTAACACCGTATCACCGTATCACCGTAACACCGTAACACTGTATCACCGTAACACCGTAACACCGTATCACCGTAACACCGTATCACCGTAACACCGTATCACCATAACGCAATAACGCCATATCGCCATATCGCCATAACACCATAACACCATAACACCATAACAGAACACCGTATCACCGTAACACCGTAACACCGTATCACCGTAACACCGTAACACCGTATCACCGTAACACGTATCACCGCATCACCGTAACACCGTATCACCGTAACACCGTAAAACCGTATCACCGTAACACCATAACGCAATAACGCCATATCGCCATAACACCATAACACCATAACAGAACACCGTATCACCGTATCACCATATCACCGTAACACCGTAACACCGTATCACCATAACGCAATAACGCCATATCGCCATATCGCCATAACACCATAACAGAACACCGTATCACCGTAACACCGTATCACCGTATCACCGTAACACCGTATCACCGTATCACCGTAACACCATAACACCGTAACACCGTATCACCGTAACACCGTATCACCGTAACACCGTATCACCATAACGCAATAACGCCATATCGCCATATCGCCATAACACCATAACACCATAACACCATAACAGAACACCGTAACACCGTATCACCGTAACACCGTATCACCGTAACACCGTATCACCGTAACACCGTAACACCGTATCACCGTATCACCGTAACACCGTATCACCGTAACACCGTATCACCGTAACACCGTAACACCGTATCACCGTAACACCGTATCACCGTAACACCGTAACACGTATCACCGCATCACCGTAACACCGTATCACCATAACGCCGTATCGCCGTAACACCATAACACCATAACATAACGCCATAACGCCATATCGCCATAACATCGTAACACCGTATCACCGTAACACCATATTACCGTAACACAGTAACACCGTATCACCGTAACACCGTATCACCGTATCACCGTAACACCGTATCACCGTAACACGTATCACCGCATCACCGTAACACCGTATCACCATAACGCCGTATCGCCGTAACACCATAACACCATAACATAACGCCATAACGCCATATCGCCATAACGTCGTAACACCGTATCACCGTAACACCGTATTACCGTAACACAGTAACACCGTATCACCGTAACACCGTATCACCGTATCACCGTAACACCGTATCACCGTAACACGTATCACCGCATCACCGTAACACCGTATCACCGTAACACCGTATCACCGTAACACCGTATCGCCGTAACACCGTATCACCATAACGCAATAATGCAATAATGCCATAACGCCGTATCGCCGTAACACCATAACACCATAACACCATAACATAACGCCATATCGCCATAACGCCATATCGCCATATCGCCATAACGCTATATCGCCATATCGCCATAACACCATAACACCATAACACCATAACAGAACACCATAACACCATATCAAAAAATACAGTTTTCTGAAGCCAAACGACAGCATTGTGGGAGGAGAAAACTGGAAAATGCACTGAAATGATATGTATATTGTGTGCAGGATGACAGTGGAGCGGCGCCACCTGCGGCGAGTGCCAGCAGTGGAGGAGGAGGAGGAGGAGGAGGAGGTGGAGGTGGAGGTGGAGGAGGAGGTGGAGGTGGAGGACTGATGGGGGAAATGAGCTCTATTCTCGCTCGACGGTCAGTTTAATACCCCTGCATATGATGTTTCCTCAGAGGGGGAGCAGTATAATGTCTGGATCAAGTCAAGTCATTGTTATTTACACAGCACTTTTCACAACACACATCGTTTCAAAGCAGCTTTACAGAAGATCAGCATTAACGGAAGATAAAACAGTAATATCTATAAAGTCTTCGAGTCATCATTGTGTGTGTGTGTGTGTGTGTGTGTGTGTGTTACAGAAGGAAAGTTGCTGACACTCCAGCAGTGAAAAAAGAAGAATGCAGTAATGTAAATGTGTTTGTCTTTTAATAAACGCTGTTCATCAGACAGTTCTGACATGAAAGTAATCTCTGCTGGATTGTGTGTTCTCAGGGTGATTCAGTGAACACAGACTCCAGACCGGCAGGTGAGATCGCTCACACTACAACACACTTCATTTCAGTCCACATGCAATACAAATCATTCTAAATAAAAGAACAGAGCTTCAGGCTTGTGTGACCTCAAATATCCTTCATGCAGAGAAACCAGAAGCCATCAAGAAACCCTGGGAGAAGCATTCATCTGTATCGAGGTAAAGTCTCAGTTTAGTGCGATGTTCTCCGGGTCTGTTGCTCTACAGAGGAGGAAACGGTTTGTGTTGTTTCAAACAGGGTGAACTCGGGGTCAAAGGGTCAAGACAAGAGTCCTGCATCTCCTGCATCTGCTGCTCCGTTGAGCAGGTACAGTCATGACGAGTCTGTGCTGATCTCACGCTTGTTTTAATGCCGCTCCGCTGAGCTTCCAGAGTTTATTTCATCTTAATGTGTTCATTTCACAGGTTTATTCAAATGTATTTCATCAGATCAGGTTCATTATCTGCTTCTTTGCTTTACAAGAGTACACAAAACTCTTAGCTTCGCTAACGCACTGCTAGCTTCCGGTCCTGTTCAGTAAACTTAACTTAAAGGAACAGTTCACCCAAAAATGTAAATGATCTCATCAGTGGCTCACCCTCAGAACACAAGTGAAGATTTTTGTTGGTCCATACAATGCAAGTGAATGGTGAGCAGAACTTTGAAGCTCCATAAAGCACATAAAGGCAGCATAAAAGTAACTCATAAGACTCCAGTGGTTTAACCCATGTCTTCAGAAGTGATATGATAGGTGTGGGTGAGAAACAGATCAATATTTAAGTCATTTTCTACTATAAATCTACACTTTCACTTTCACATATGACTCCAGTGGTTTAATCCATGTCTTCTGAAGTGATATGATAGGTGTGGGTGAGAAACAGATCAATATTTAAGTCATTTTCTACTATAAATCTACACTTTCACTTTCACATATGACTCCAGTGGTTTAATCCATGTCTTCAGAAGTGATATGATAGCTGTGGGTGAGAAACAGATCAATATTTAAGTCCTTTTTTTTACTATAAATTCTCCTCCCTGCCCAGTAGGTGACGATATGCAAAAAAAATGTGAATCACCCAAAACAAAAGAAGAAAGTGAAAGTGGATATTTATAGTCAAAGATGGACTTAAATATTGATGTTTCTCATTAACACCTGTCATATCACTTCTGAAGATATGGATTAAACCACTGGAGTTTTATGGGTTACATTTATGCTGCCTTTATGTGCTTTTTGGAGCTTCAAAGTTCTGGTCACCATTCACTTGCATTGTATGGACCCTGTATTGACCATTCTATGAGAGAATTGTCATTTTTGGGGGAACTGTCCCTTAAACATTGTTGTGTTCGTATCAGCCTGATCTCATGAAAATTACGTGACAGAAGAATGACACGGCAGATCTGAAGTGAAACGTTCCCTGTGTGGCGCTAAACGCGAGTTAAACGTTCTCCCAGACAGATGAGGTTTGTATGGTTATAGAGTTTTAAATCAGCTAAACCGACCTCACTAAACCTTAAACCAAAACCAAACCGATAGTGTCACAAATATACAACTGCATCATTTTGTGCTGCTTTTATGACACTTTGGGCTCACGTGTGGACTCAGGTGCTCTTTAGGACTCGTATCACTTTACATCACAAGTGCAACACTCTGTCAGTCGAGCTACTGCGCAATTTGATCCCACTTGAACAAGCTTGTAAATGTGGTTAACCAAATTGGCCCGGTTGCTAGGGAGGGTAGAGTCACATGGGGTAACCAAATTGGCCCGGTTGCTAGGGAGGGTACAGTCACATGGGATAACCAAATTGGCCCGGTTGCTAGGGAGGGTAGAGTCACATGGGTTAACCAAATTGGCCCGGTTGCTAGGGAGGGTAGAGTCACATGGGGTAACCAAATTGGCCCGGTTGCTAGGGAGGGTAGAGTCACATGGGGTAACCAAATTGGCCCGGTTGCTAGGGAGGGTACAGTCACATGGGATAACCAAATTGGCCCGGTTGCTAGGGAGGGTAGAGTCACATGGGGTAACCAAATTGGCCCGGTTGCTAGGGAGGGTAGAGTCACATGGGGTAACCAAATTGGCCCGGTTGCTAGGGAGGGTAGAGTCACATGGGTTAACCAAATTGGCCCGGTTGCTAGGGAGGGTAGAGTCACATGGGGTAACCAAATTGGCCTGGTTGCTAGTCACATGGGGTAACCAAATTGGCCCGGTTGCTAGGGAGGATAGAGTCACATGGGGTAACCAAATTGGCCCGGTTGCTAGGGAGGGTAGAGTCACATGGGGTAACCAAATTGTCCCGGTTGCTAGGGAGGGTAGAGTCACATGGGGTAACCAAATTGGCCCGGTTGCTAGGGAGGGTAGAGTCACATGGGGTAACCAAATTGTCCCGGTTGCTAGGGAGGGTAGAGTCACATGGGGAAACTCCTCGTGGTCACTATAATGTGGTTCTCGCTCTCGGTGGGGCGTGTGGTGAGTTGTGCGTGGATGCCGCGGGGAATAGCGTGAAGCCTCCACACGCGCTACGTCTCCATGGTAACACGCTCAACAAATCACGTGATACTCGTGTTTTGTGTGAAAGTGAATAGAAGTCCCTGTTGTAGCGCCTCTAGTGGTCATTGCACCATACAACAAGCCACTTAACCGTTAGTATAATAACGTGACCTATGAGACGTGGGTTTCTATACACTGATGGTCCGGTTCTCCCTCCAGGATGAGGCCCGGCAGTGGGACAGGTGACGCTGGAGGCGGAGACGGATCAGATATGGAGCAATTTAAACAGGTCAGCATGAATAATGGCAGATAGCTCACTCACTAATAGCATTTGTGACTCTTGATAACACACTTTACTTGCTCACAGGAAATCCTGGACGAGTTTCGAATAGAGTTGCAGAAAGTGAAAGATGAAATTATTGGAGGTCAGTTCACTTCCTCTTGTGTGTGTGAGGGTAACGCAGTGATGTTCCTCGTTTCACTCTGATTGTTTTCTGCAGCTCTGATGGAGGAACTACAGAAGAGGAGTTTGGTGTAGCTGCGGCGCGCCGTCTCAACTCTACAGAAACATGGAGAGAACACGTTTCATGTCACATGTCACATGTGTTTAATCTCATATATATTCTCCCTCAGTAATAGTTGTTTGTTTACACATGTGATAAGCATTACACGTGTGAGATCAGATGTTCTCCTCTTTGATGCTGAACTGGTCGGAGTTACTGTCATGTGCTGAAGAATAAAGTCTGTGATATGTGTGAAGAATATAATCAATGTCAAACCATCTTTATATTATTGTGTATGTTACAAACTAACAGTGCAGTGGTGTTAAATGCACGCGTGGTATACGAGTCAATGACATGATGCTCATTTGTTCACGTCTAATAAACCAATCAATAATACATTACAAAAGCGATTACTTGAATACACCTCTTCTGTAATTAACATGTCTGAGTTCAGTCATTTTTAGATTTATTCTGGGGCTTAAAGCCAAAAATAACCATCAAAGTCTCATTAAATGCTGAAATACTGGCATGAGTTGTGCTGAAATAATTTTTTATTATTATTACGTTTATAAAACATTAAGCAGGGAAACAATGTTATTTGAAAATATGATTAATATTAAGAAAAGGGAGCAATTTTTTTTGGTCATGTGACACAGATTTTAGACCCACAGGACCAAGTGTGAATTTTTAAGAACTAATTATTTTTGTCATATAATTAAATATCACTATTTTGACCTTGTTTATGAAAAGGCACATTTTGTTCAGGTCATTTGGTGTAACCAAAAAAAATCATGATATTTGTTTACAATTATGTTTTCACCTTGAAACTCATTTTAACACCTTTTAATTGATGGTTACACCACATGACATTTTAAAAGTGCTTAATTATTATTTATTTATTAGAAAATGCTAAAAAAAAAAAAAAATTTTGTGTGTGTGTGTGTGTGTATATATATATATATATATATATATATATATATATATATATATATATATATATATATATATATATAAACAACATCAACTCAAAGATTACATGTCTACGAACTTCACACTTTTGTTTTCTTTTTTTTATTTTTATATTTATATATTTTTTCACCTTATTTGTCAATGACACATACATCCAAAAAGCATCATTTGTATGGTATTACCACAATACTTTTCGTTTTTTAGGAGAATGTGTTAATTATAGTGGTAAGACTCGTTTAAAGCAACTTTACATAACATTTATCTCACTATTTGCAACAAATAAAGTGTTGATGGTGAAAGATCCGCTATGCAGCGCTTCAAAGTGCAAATAAAACCGTTCGGCCTGTTTTTAAGTCGCTTCAGCATCAAGCTGATCCCGGATCAGCGCCTCCGGCTCCGTGTGCGATATGAACATAAGTCGCGTCGGTCACCACACTGACCTGAGGTCAGCTCTTCGGAGGGGCGTGGCTCCGTGACGTCACCCCGCTGAAGCGAAGTGTGCTGTGAACTCTGAACACGAGACGCGGTCGCGTAAAAGTGGGTTAAATTTCCTCTGAATCCGGATCAAGACGCGATAAATGAGGCGAGACTCTTGTGAATGTTCTCGTATATTCATAATAAGAGCTGAAATATGATGAATTCAGTGTTTGTGCGGTGAAGAGCTGCTTTGCACAGAAAGTAAACAGGTAGTTTGGATAAATAACTACATTTAACTCATTTAATCGCTTGATATCTGTTCATTCACATGTGTTCTATAAGCAATATCCACATGAGGAGCATTAATCGTTGTGTAATGTTGAAAAGCATGTTTTGTTGTTGAGGCTCAAAGTTCATGCTGTGAGTTAGCTTAGCTTCATGCTTCACAGAAGTCACTTTAAAACTTTATAGTTAAATGTTTTCTTCATAAACCTTTTTGATGACGTAATTCACCGTGTTATACGTAATAATGTAACGAAATGTGTTTATATATTCAGCTTACACTTACCTAAACTACTACCATGTTTGTGGACATGCACCATGGTAAAATCATGGTATTCTGTGAAGCACCTTGTAGTGGATTATAAATATGGTAATTATTCAGAAGCATTATATGTATCAAAGTACCATGGTATTGCCATCTGATACCCTCACTGTACCATGGTATTGCCATCTGATACCCTCACTGTACCATGGTATTGCCACAGACCTGTAAAGGGTAAAGGCATGTAGCTTTGCCAGCTTTGCCAGCTGCTGCTGTATGCTAATTTACTTATAAGATCAAATTACTGATAAAGTCAAAGTTGGGACATTAAAGCGACACTAAATGTCCACAAACCAACGTATCTTCATCTGTAATCGAGTTGACAAAAACACAGATGTAACATGGGACAGTCTACATGTAGATGAACGTGAGATAACGTGACTTTTTGGCTCTAATCTTGCAGTTATTTATATGAGCATATAAAAATGATACAGATTTATTTATACAATCTCTCAAATTCTTATATTCTCAATGTCAGAACTGGCTTCTTTGACCTTAGGTGACCCTCAAACATCATTTTAATTGCTTAGTAAACATTTTTAGAAGAATGTCTCAGCTCTGTAGGTCCATACAATGCAAGTGAATGGTGACCAGAACTTTGAAGCTCCATAAAGCACATAAAGGCAGCATAAAAGTAACCCATAAGATTTGTCTCCTAAAGTTGGTTTAATCCATGTCTTCAGAAGGGATATGATAGCTCTGGGTGAGAACAGACCAAAATATAACTAATTTTCACTATAAATCTTGATATCCGCAAACTCTAGGCTTGATCATGATTTTAATGCAGCTTAAAATCATACAAAAATATATAGTGAAAAAGGAGTTACGATCTGTTTCTCACCCAGAAACATCTGGAACTTCAGAAGACATGGATTAAACCATTGGAGTCTTATGGGTTACTTTTATGCTGCCTTTATGTGCTTTATGGAGCTTCAAAGTTCTGGTCACCATTCACTTGCATTGTATGGACCAACAGAGCTGAAATATTCTCCTAAAAATCTTCATTTGTGTTCTGGTGAAGAAATAAAGTCACACATCTGGTGTGCATGAGGGTGAGTAAATGATAACAGAATTTTCATTATTGGGTGAACTGTCCCTTTAAATGTCGGATCCTTGTTTTGTGTTTGAAGGAGTAATTAAAGCCAGTCGTGTGTCAATCACTCCTCAGGCCCCGCCCCCATCATGGCAGAGGTCAGTGTGGTAAAGGAAGGTTGGCTCCATAAACGAGGTACGACAGATATTCACAGCTCTCTTAACCATGTGTCCTGCGGTGAGTGATGTCATTGGCTGTCACTGATGGGGTTTGTGTTGCAGGTGAGTATATAAAGACGTGGAGGCCGCGATATTTCATCCTGAAGAGTGATGGATCCTTCATCGGCTACAAGGACAAACCAGAACTGACCGATCAGAGTTCAGCGCCGCTCAATAACTTCTCAGTGGCAGGTTAGTTAGTGACGATTTGAGAGTTTTCATTGGATTCTCAAACTCGGATTGTTAAGAAGTTTCAAAGTAGTGGAACTTCAAAGAGCAACCAGGTTTCCATGGCAACAGAACCAGAAAACACAATGATTGGGTCAAGGATATATTTATAATTTCCTCGATATTTATGGAAAGCACTAAGTGAAGTAAGAACCTGATTTGGAGGAGCTCAAGTGGCAAGAAAAAGTATGTGAACCCTTTGGAATTAGCTGGTTTTCTGCATTAATTGGTCATAAAATTTGATATCATCTTCATCAAAGTCACACGTATTGACAAACACAATGTGCTCAAGATAACAACACACAAACAATTATAATCTTTCTTTATTTAATACATTCCAGTGCTGTGGAAAAAGTAAGTGACCCCTTTAGGCTAATGGCGTCAACAATAGCTAATTAAAGTCAGGAGGTGGCAAACATGGCATCCAGTTATTGAAACGAGATTGGAGGTGTGGGTTAGAGTTACTTTGACTTGTAAAAAGCATTCAAACATTTTGAGTTTGCTATACACAAGAAGCATCTGCTGATGTGGAGCATGCCTTGCAAACAAAAGATCTCAGAAGATGCTACGCTTCCTGTGAGAAGATGCTTGCATGAAGCTGAAAAGGGTTACAAAGTTATCTGGAAGAGTTTAGATATTCATCTGTGCACAGTGAGACAAACTGTCTATAAATGGAGATGATTTAGTACTATAGGTACTCTCACTAGAAGTGGCCATTAGATATTCATCTGTCCACAGTGAGACAAACTGTCTATAAATGGAGATGATTTAGTACTATAGGTACTCTCTCTAGAAGTGGCCATTAGATATTCATCTGTCCACAGTTAGACAAACTGTCTATAAATGGAGATGATTTAGTACTATAGGTACTCTCACTAGAAGTGGCCGTTAGATATTCATCTGTCCACAGTTAGACAAACTGTCTATAAATGGAGATGATTTAGTACTATAGGTACTCTCTCTAGAAGTGGCCATTAGATATTCATCTGTCCACAGTGAGACAAACTGTCTATAAATGGAGATGATTTAGTACTATAGGTACTCTCACTAGAAGTGGCCGTTAGATATTCATCAGTCCACAGTTAGACAAACTGTCTATAAATGGAGATGATTTAGTACTATAGGTAATCTCACTAGAAGTGGCCGTTAGATATTCATCAGTCCACAGTTAGACAAACTGTCTATAAATGGAGATGATTTAGTACTATAGGTAATCTCACTAGAAGTGGCCGTTAGATATTCATCAGTCCACAGTTAGACAAACTGTCTATAAATGGAGATGATTTAGTACTATAGGTACTCTCACTAGAAGTGGCCGTTAGATATTCATCTGTCCACAGTTAGACAAACTGTCTATAAATGGAGATGATTTAGTACTATAGGTACTCTCACTAGAAGTGGCCGTTAGATATTCATCTGTCCACACTTAGACAAACTGTCTATAAATGGAGATGATTTAGTACTATAGGTACTCTCTCTAGAAGTGGCCGTTAGATATTCATCTGTCCACAGTTAGACAAACTGTCTATAAATGGAGATGATTTAGTACTATAGGTACTCTCACTAGAAGTGGCCGTTAGATATTCATCTGTGCACAGTTAGACAAACTGTCTATAAATGGAGATGATTTAGTACTATAGGTACTCTCACTAGAAGTGGCCGTTAGATATTCATCTGTTCACAGTTAGACAAACTGTCTATAAATGGAGGTGATTTAGTACTATAGGTACTCTCACTAGAAGTGGCCGTTAGATATTCATCTGTTCACAGTTAGACAAACTGTCTATAAATGGAGATGATTTAGTACTATAGGTAATCTCACTAGAAGTGGCCGTTAGATATTCATCTGTCCACAGTTAGACAAACTGTCTATAAATGGAGATGATTTAGTACTATAGGTAATCTCACTAGAAGTGGCCGTTAGATATTCATCTGTCCACAGTTAGACAAACTGTCTATAAATGGAGGTGATTTAGTACTATAGGTAATCTCACTAGAAGTGGCCGTTAGATATTCATCTGTCCACAGTTAGACAAACTGTCTATAAATGGAGATGATTTAGTACTATAGGTACTCTCACTAGAAGTGGCCGTTAGATATTCATCTGTTCACAGTTAGACAAACTGTCTATAAATGGAGATGATTTAGTACTATAGGTAATCTCACTAGAAGTGGCCGTTAGATATTCATCTGTCCACAGTTAGACAAACTGTCTATAAATAGAGATGATTTAGTACTATAGGTACTCTCACTAGAAGTGGCCGTTAGATATTCATCTGTCCACAGTTAGACAAACTGTCTATAAATGGAGGTGATTTAGTACTATAGGTAATCTCACTAGAAGTGGCCGTTAGATATTCATCTGTTCACAGTTAGACAAACTGTCTATAAATGGAGGTGATTTAGTACTATAGGTACTCTCTCTAGAAGTGGCCGTTAGATATTCATCTGTCCACAGTTAGACAAACTGTCTATAAATGGAGATGATTTAGTACTATAGGTACTCTCACTAGAAGTGGCCGTTAGATATTCATCTGTCCACAGTTAGACAAACTGTCTATAAATAGAGATGATTTAGTACTATAGGTACTCTCACTAGAAGTGGCCGTTAGATATTCATCTGTGCACAGTTAGACAAACTGTCTATAAATGGAGATGATTTAGTACTATAGGTAATCTCACTAGAAGTGGCCGTTAGATATTCATCTGTTCACAGTTAGACAAACTGTCTATAAATGGAGGTGATTTAGTACTATAGGTAATCTCACTAGAAGTGGCCGTTAGATATTCATCTGTCCACAGTTAGACAAACTGTCTATAAATGGAGATGATTTAGTACTATAGGTACTCTCACTAGAAGTGGCCGTTAGATATTCATCTGTCCACAGTTAGACAAACTGTCTATAAATAGAGATGATTTAGTACTATAGGTACTCTCACTAGAAGTGGCCGTTAGATATTCATCTGTGCACAGTTAGACAAACTGTCTATAAATGGAGATGATTTAGTACTATAGGTACTCTCACTAGAAGTGGCCGTTAGATATTCATCTGTCCACAGTTAGACAAACTGTCTATAAATGGAGATGATTTAGTACTATAGGTACTCTCACTAGAAGTGGCCGTTAGATATTCATCTGTCCACAGTTAGACAAACTGTCTATAAATGGAGATGATTTAGTACTATAGGTACTCTCACTAGAAGTGGCCGTTAGATATTCATCTGTCCACAGTTAGACAAACTGTCTATAAATGGAGATGATTTAGTACTATAGGTACTCTCACTAGAAGTGGCCGTTAGATATTCATCTGTCCACAGTTAGACAAACTGTCTATAAATGGAGATGATTTAGTACTATAGGTACTCTCACTAGAAGTGGCCGTTAGATATTCATCTGTCCACAGTTAGACAAACTGTCTATAAATGGAGGTGATTTAGTACTATAGGTACTCTCTCTAGAAGTGGCCGTTAGATATTCATCTGTCCACAGTTAGACAAACTGTCTATAAATGGAGGTGATTTAGTACTATAGGTACTCTCACTAGAAGTGGCCGTTAGATATTCATCTGTCCACAGTTAGACAAACTGTCTATAAATGGAGATGATTTAGTACTATAGGTACTCTCACTAGAAGTGGCCGTTAGATATTCATCTGTCCACAGTTAGACAAACTGTCTATAAATGGAGATGATTTAGTACTATAGGTACTCTCACTAGAAGTGGCCGTTAGATATTCATCTGTCCACAGTTAGACAAACTGTCTATAAATGGAGATGATTTAGTACTATAGGTACTCTCACTAGAAGTGGCCGTTAGATATTCATCTGTCCACACTTAGACAAACTGTCTATAAATGGAGATGATTTAGTACTATAGGTACTCTCACTAGAAGTGGCCGTCCAGTCAGAATGCTCAATGAGTTAATAAAGATCCCTAGAGTTACAGATAAAGACTTGAAGGAATCATTGGAACTGGTTAACATCTCTGTTCATGAGTCTACTATGCAGAAAACCTTAAGCAGGTACTGTATGGTGTCCATGGCAGGACATCACGAAGGAAGCCGCTGCTTTCCAACAGAAACGTGGCCAAAGACAACCTTGACACTCCACAACTCAACATTGCAAATGTTTTGTGGACTGATTGTTTGACTGCTAGATTGTGGACTTTTGCGGAAAGTTTAATTGTTTGGGAAGAACACACAGTACTACGTATGGCATAAAAAGGGCACCCCATGCCAACATGAAAATATATTATCCCAACGGTGAAGTGCAAAATTCCTCAAAGTTGTTCAGGTCTAATCCGCAGCTACCGGAAACACTTGGCTGAGGTTATTGCCGCCAAAGGAGGATCGACCAGTTATTAAATCCAAGGGTTCACTTACTTTTTCCACAGCACTGGGATGTGTTAAATAAAGACATGAAAGACTATAATTGTTTGCGTGTTGTTAGCTTAATCACATTGTGTTTGTCTACACTTGTGACTTTGATGAAGATGAGATTACATTTTATGAGCAATTAATGCAGAAAACCAGGGTTCACATACTTTTTCTTGCACTGTATATATATTCCACTTTGTATGAATGCATCTGTTGTACGTCTTCTTACTCAAGTGTTGTGTTTTTCCAGAGTGTCAGCTGATGAAGACGGAGCGTCCGCGGCCGAACACGTTCATGATTCGCTGCCTGCAGTGGACGACCGTCATTGAACGAACCTTCCACGTGGAGAGCAGCGAAGAGAGGTGAACACACTTAAACAAACCGTATGTGAGCATCATTATAATTCAGTGTTGTATAAATCATGTCTTCTCTCGTTAACTCCGTAGGGAGGAGTGGATGTGTGCGATCCAGGCAGTGGCCAATGGGCTGCAGGCACAGGAAGTAGAAGAGCCTATGGAAATCAAGTACGGCTCTCCCAGTGACATCAGCGGTCTGGAGGTCATGGACGTGTCTCTGTCCAAGTCTCGCTCAAGAGTGGTCCGTGTCTTGAGGACATGTTATTCTTCATTTCACAACTGATCGTTGTTCTTAAAGTGTAGACATTCATAATTCATTTGTTGTTGGATTGTGTGTAATTACTGATGATGGTTTGTGTTTTCAGACGATGGGTGACTTTGATTATTTAAAGTTGTTGGGTAAAGGCACGTTTGGGAAGGTGATTTTGGTGCGTGAGAAAGCGTCCCGCATGTACTACGCCATGAAGATCCTCCGCAAGGATGTGATCATCGCAAAGGTGATGTGCATGTTAAAAAGTGACCTGAAAGGAAATACAAACACTATTAAAGCATTATAAAATCCTCCATACATCCAAACAGACTGAAATTGAAGTTGTAATTCACTGAAAATCTGCCTGAACTCTCCTCATTCATGATCAAATTATTCTTTTGTTTTCAATGAATCAACTGATCCGCTTCACAAAAGCAGACAATATATATATATATATATATATATATATATATATATATATATATATATATATATATATTGTTTATATTTCTTGACCCATAGGTGGCGCTGTCACCAAACTTTTCATGGTACCTCGGATCATGGTCCTGATGAAGCATACCAAAGTTTGTTTCGATAGGACAAAGATTTGCAGAGATACAGCCTCAAATCCATTTTCACATTGACCTCATTAACTTGCGTTGGCATGATTTCGGAACGATAGCACAAATTAAAATTATTTCTGGTCAGTTCTGTGTGGCTCGGTCCATCGTTTGGACAAATCGGACTAAGGACGTGAAACGTTTATACTGTTGTAAGGGCCACACTTCCTGCTGCCAGTTGGTGGCACTACGAGCATGACCTACAGTAGATACATCAATGTGATCAGCCCTCAAGGCCAAACATACGGGTCAATTTTGATGTACATCACAAGATGCACGTAGAAGATATGAGACAATTCTTTCTTCCTATTTTTTGTTGATTTATCATGTCGCCATGGAGACATCAAAAATCTGTTTCAAAATCGAGCATCTTCAAAGTTTTGGCATGATGTTGCCTAAGTTTGGTACCAGTCAGATGAATTCCCTATGAGGAGTATTTCAAAATCCAGAGCATGCAATTTTTAAACTATTCAAAATGGCTGACTTCCTGTTCGGTGGAGCTAATGTCTGTGGTGTGAAATCTGTACTGTCTTGAAATTATTCAAAAACAAATTAAAGCAAACAGTCATATCCAAGTGATCAGCCCCCAAAAACCAAACGTGTATCTCAGTTTTGATCTAAATCACACTATGGACGCCGAAGATACGAGCACCTCCTCTTTTTCATTTTTCGCCATTAATTTATTGCCTCGCCATGGCAACACCGTTTGAAATATCACAAATCTGTTCGCCATTTAGCATCTTCAAAGTCTTGGCATGATGTTGCCCACGTTTGGTGCCTGTCACACAAATCCCCTAGGAGGAGTATTTCAAATTCCAGAGCATGCGCAGTTTTCAAACAATGCAACATGGAAGACTTCCTGTTGGGCGGAGCCTATGACTATGACAGTGAAAGTTGTCCAGCTTGATGAGATCTATATGTGTACAAAGTTTGGTGTCTGTGCTTGAAAAGGCATGGGCTACAGAGCCTCCCAAATATCCAATATTCAAGGGGCCTGCATAGAACCGCACTTACAGTGCTTGGGCCCTAATTATATACAATAGGGGCAGGACACATCCACTGTTCGTGGAAGTCTCCATCACATTTTTTTTGTAAAAACACATCTAAATATTTCTGTTTTATTGGTGTATATAAATGGAAATGTCATTGTTCCGTGTGCTCATGTAGGATGAGGTGGCACACACAGTCACTGAGAGTCGAGTCCTGCAGAACACCAGACATCCTTTCCTGACGGTATGTGACTCATAAACTCATCTTTATAAATGTGTAAATCAAGCTCTCATGTCATGTCTCATATTCTTTCTCCTTTAGACTCTGAAGTATTCCTTTCAGACTCACGACCGCTTGTGTTTTGTGATGGAGTACGCAAACGGCGGAGAGGTACAAACTCGTCTCGTTCAAGCACTGCTGTATTTACTCTGGTGATATCTCACGCCGTCTCTCTCTCGTCTCGCAGCTGTTTTTTCATCTGTCTCGTGAGCGATTGTTCTCTGAGGATCGAGCTCGTTTCTACAGCGCTGAGATCGTGTCTGCTCTGGAGTATCTGCACTCACAGAATGTCGTCTACAGAGACCTGAAGGTCAGAACGGCTTGAGTTTGAACGCACCTCAACACATGCACTTGTGTCAGTTAAAAATAAGTAATGTATGTAGAATAGTTTCAGTTCGTTTTAGCTGTACATGACGTGTTTATCTTGAAAATGGCTAGTTTCATTGTAGTTTTTCTTTTTGCGTCAGTGTTTTTTTTATGGTGCGTTCACATACAACACGAAGCGAGCACATCGCGCGGCAAAATAATGTGTCACAATAATACTGTGTCTTAAACACAAATAATGTGTCTTCATATCCGTTCTGTTCTTTACAGTCAGATAAATAAGAATAAATATTCTTATTTTAATCCCGAGAGATTCTCGTTGATGTTCGCTGAAGCGGAACTCGTTGAACTCTTAAAGTGACAGTAACCTTTTAAGTGTTTCTTATAGAAATGAATGTAAACTCAATGTAATTACTTGTAAATTAAACACATTATTTCACACAGTAATAGCTCGATTTCATGATATAATGTTAATTTATATAATGTAGAATTTTTGCATTTTTACAAAGTTAAAATGTGAATATTATAATGATGACAAGCAAATTATTAGAATTTAAATACTTTCCCATTGGTACTACATCATGCGTAGAATAACACAGAAATGAATAGATCGTCCCGTTGTCACAGGTTCCCGTTCCAGCTATTTGAGGCAGTTTCAGACCGATATCCGATATCAGATCGGTGCATCCCGAGAAACACCCATTTAAGGGTTAATTGTTGACTGAGAAATTTGTGATAAATGAGCCATTGCTGCTGTATTTATAATTAAAATTAAATTAAAGGTGTGTCTAATTTGATTTACTTTTCCTCTGTATTGTAGTATTATACACCGATCAGTCACAACATTAAAAGCACCTGCCTAATATATAGCTAATAATATAATATAATAATAGCTGTTTTATTCTACATGGGGCAGGGGTGCCCTCATGGGGGCGGCCATTTTAGAATCACATGACCAGCTGAATACTACTGGCTTAGTCTCAGTAGCCGTCTTGTTATTGGACACTTTCACTCATTGATTAAATGAATCATGGCTGAAACTGCTGATTTAATGATGCTGCATCCACACCACTAGAGGTCACTGTTAAAGTTCAGTACAACTAAACATATTTAAAAAGGAGAGAAATGTACACATTATAATTGCAGTTCTCAATCTGAATGATTTTTTTGTCTTTCTTCAGCTGGAGAATCTCATGCTGGATAAAGATGGACATATTAAAATCACAGACTTTGGGCTTTGCAAAGAGGGAATCACAGACGAGGCCACCATGAGAACTTTCTGTGGTACTCCAGAATATCTCGCGCCAGAGGTACCGCACACTCACGCACACACACACATACACGCACACTCACACACACTCACACATACATACACACTCACACATACACGCGCACACACTCGCAAGCACACACTCACTCACACACACACTCACATACACACTCTCACACACACGCACACTCACATAACCTCTCGCACACTCACTCACACACACTCACACATACATACACACTCACACATACACGCGCACACACTCGCAAGCACACACTCACTCACACACACACTCACATACACTCTCTCACACACACGCACACTCACATAACCTCTCGCACACACACACACACACTCTCACACACACACTCACACTCACACACACTCGCACAATCACTCACACACACACACTCTCACTCACTCACACACACACACACTCTCACACACTCACACACACTCACTCACTCACACTCACACACACACACACACTCTCACTCACTCACACTCTCACTCACTCTCACTCACTCACACACTCACTCACACACACACTCACACACACACTCACACACACACACACTCACTCACACACATTCACACACACTCACACACACACTCACTCACTCACACTCACACACATTCACACACACACACACACACTCACTCATACACACACACTCACTCGCACACATTCACACACACACACACACACACTCTCACTCACTCACACTCACACACACTCTCACACTCGCTCGCACACACACACACACACACACACTCACTCACACTCACACACACACTCACACACACTCGCACACTCACACACACCATCAATGAAATAGCATTGAGAGAGCAGCAGGTGAGTGTGTCACGGTGTGTCCGGACGTGTCTGTCGCAGGTTCTGGAGGATAACGATTACGGTCGTGCGGTGGACTGGTGGGGTTTGGGTGTGGTGATGTATGAGATGATGTGCGGACGACTGCCGTTCTATAATCAGGATCACGAGCGACTGTTTGAGCTCATCGTCATGGAGGAAATCCGTTTCCCAAAAAACCTGTCGCCTGAAGCCAAAGCGCTGCTCTCCGGCCTGCTGAGGAAAGACCCCAAACAGAGGTGAAGCACATGACACATGACGAGTACGCACACGCGCCCTGAAGGAACGTCGGACAAAACTTGCATTGCAGTATCAAATCTTCAGTTTCCTTCAGTTGTAAAGCTGATGTTGTTTTGTGTGTGATGACGTGAGGACATGACACTATGATCGCTTCTGATTGGCTGCAGGCTCGGAGGCGGTCCTGATGATGCCAAAGAGGTGATGACACACAAGTTCTTCTCCTCCATTAACTGGCAGGATGTGCTGCAGAAGAAGGTGAGTCTTCAGTTCAGGTGTCTTCATTTGCAGGTGAATTCACACGTTGATATCTCATTTCTTCTGCAGTTGGTTCCGCCCTTTAAGCCGCAGGTGACATCAGAGACAGATACGCGATACTTCGACGATGAGTTCACGGCACAAACCATCACGGTTACACCTCCAGACAAACGTAAGGCGCTCTGCTTCTGTCCTGTCTCACTCCATGTGCGCTACTAACAACCAGAGCTGTCAATCGATTCTAATTTGTAATCAGATTAATTGCATGATGTGCCAATTAAGTAATCAATTATCATTTGAATAGTTATAAGTGTAAAATAAATATTATAATTTAAATACATTACATCATATTGTAGCAACAGACACAGTGGCATACCCAAAATTACAGTCTTGTAACTCGAGAAAAAGGGTGAAGTGTTGTCACTGTAAAGATTCACGTCAAATCAATCAAAAGTTTTAGCGAGTATTGCCGCTGACTATCACACCTGGAGTCAAGAGTTTGAGTGACTCCAGTCAGGTCTCCTTAGCAACCAAATTGGGCCGGTTGCTAGGGAGGGTAGAGTCACATGGGGTAACCAAATTGGGCCGGTTGCTAGGGAGGGTAGAGTCACATGGGGCAACCAAATTGTCCCGGTTGCTAGGGAGGGTAGAGTCACATGGGGTAACCAAATTGTCCCGGTTGCTAGGGAGGGTAGAGTCACATGGGGCAACCAAATTGTCCCGGTTGCTAGGGAGGGTAGAGTCACATGGGGTAACCAAATTGTCCCGGTTGCTAGGGAGGGTAGAGTCACATGGGGTAACCAAATTCTCGCGCTCGGTGGGGCGTGTGGTGAGATGTGCGTGGATGCTGCTGAGAATAGCGTGAAGCCTCCACACACGCTACGTATCCATGGTAACGCACTCAACAAGTCACGTGATAAGATGCGTGGATTGGCGGTCTCAGACGTGGAGGCAACTGAGATTCGTCCTCCGCCACCCGGATTGAGGCGAGTCACTACGCCACCACGAGGACTTGGAGCGCATTGGGAATTGGGCGTTCCAGATTGGGGAGAAAAGGGGAGAAACCCCCCCCCCCCCCCCCCCAAAAAAATTGTCCAAAAACATCTCCAAACAAATAAAAGATAATAATTGTACATAAGAACTAATTACACATGCAAACACAACAATGACTAAAGGTTTGCATAGCATGCAGACATGATTTTAGTCATGAGATTTCACAGAATGAGTTTCATTCTGTGTCATTTGAGTCGTCATTGAGTCTGTGTCATGTATTTGGCGCCATCTCCTGGTGGTCATATGTAACATTGTGCTTCATGTGGATTATCTAATGATCTATACATCTGATTATCTTGTGTGTGGACTCGTCTGAAAGATAATCATCTCATTCAGTTTCATTCTGTGTCATTTGAGTCATCATTGAGTCATCATTGTGGATTATCTAATGATCTATACATCTGATTATCTTGTGTGTGGACTCGTTTGAAAGATAATCATCTCATTCAGTTTCATTCTGTGCCATTTGAGTCATCATTGAGTCATCATTGTGGATTATCTAATGATCTATACATCTGATTATCTTGTGTGTGGACTCGATTGAAATATAATCACTGACTCTAAATAATGATGTGTGATGTTTTATGTTCCGTTTATTTTTCGTGATGTTATAAGCAAAAACATGGCACTTAAGCAACACAATTATTGTCAATATAGACATATATTTAGCTGTTACTCGCTATATTTGCATCTGTGAGTAAAACAAATAGTCTGGTTGTATTTTACTCTTTGAGAGCTTTCCAACAACATATGACACATGAATATTTGATCAGTTTGATGTTTTTACTGATTATAAATGATTAAAATGTAACACTTCTGATTTATCTGCATGTTTCAAAGCACTTGTACAGTTTTGGTAATAATATCTACATGCATTGGAGCTTCTAATCTTTCAAACGACACTGAGTTTGCATTGGTCAAGACTGCAGTTATTCATATTTTGGCGATTGTTTATTTTTCTTCTCGCGGGCCCATCGGAGCTTAAAAGGGTTCAAAGAGCTGGATATTGATACAGATTTCCCAATTTGATTTGATTCTGATTCATAAGCTCTCAATTTTGCGAACAAATGAAAGGTATTCTCTCACAGATAGTGCAGTTAATTATACAGGGGATCTTCTTGGTACATTTTGAAAATATATTAATTAGTTTTTTGTCATCGTGCTCACATTTGAGATTTTTAAAAATAAACATGGATATATTCCATCAATAAATATGATGTGGCATATATTCTGTTAGATGTTTATTTTTAACATTAAAAATCGGTACTGTCTCTTTAAGAAAAACCAGGAGTTCTGTAGTCAGTGACAGATGGAGTACGTGGATCTTGTCTTTGGACACACATTAGGGAAGAGTGATAGGAGGCCACAAATGTGAACCCAGAACATTCCTTTTGTTTCCGAATCTGAGCAGCTTGTATGATTGTGTCTCAGTGACCTGTGTGTGTTCTTTTCAGTGCACAGTCAGGACGTGGATGACCCTGCACAGTGTGCACACTTCCCCCAGTTCTCTTATTCTGCCAGTATTCGTGAGTGACACCGCGTCTAATCCGGTTTCACTCTCGCTGCACATTCACACTGAGAGAACATCCGCTCTGAGAATGGACTACAGCCTATCGGCAACCATCCCATTATCCTCATCATCGTCATCACCATGGAAACCAGCACCTTTGAACGCAGCAGCGTCAGGCACATGTACGGCATATCTTTATTGCACTCAAGAGTGAAACACATAATGAATCTGGTGTGCTGGAGCAGTCCAGAGGTCACGACACTCATGCACACCAGTGTTATTGAATGTATTGATCGATGAAAGCCTTATCCTGTTAATAATGCCTCATATCAGACACATTGGAGAATGTAAAGCCTCACGAGGCCACACAATCACTTACTGTATCGAGTGTAATTATGGTCGACTCATGTCATAATCATGTTGTATTGAATGGCATACATCTGGATTGTTTGTTTCCATGTTGAACTGCTCATGATTCAAGGCATATTCATAAACACGGCACAACTCAAAGTTACACAACACTATGTTTCATGACTAGAGCTGCAACATTTTACAAACATTAAAGTCTTTCAGCTGAACGTCAGTTCTTATGGGGCTTTGATCATTGAAAAATCACCTGATGTGAGTCACTGTCTACCCAGAAAACCTGACAGATGGACTGTTTCCGGAACATGTGATGGGCTTTACATTTAGTGAACACACAAGAGAACCGCTGAAGGATAATGTTCAGACTTCCAGATGCGTTTCTCCTGTTAAACTAAAATGTGGTAGAATGGGTCACATGACATCATCATTATAATTTTGGTTTCAATGTAAACTACAAAAAGGAACTGAGACGTCCTGGTGAAGGATGTCAAATTAAACCCTCTTATGGAAAAACATTTTAAAAACATGGTCATAATCAGAGCAATAATCATATTTATGATCAGTAACAGCCAAATGCTAATTAGGCATTTTCACTTTGTGTATCAAATATTTAGACATCGGAATTACAATTTGTCATATTTTGGCTCACAAATTCAAGTATTTTATATTATTATCCTCTACAAATATTTGAGAAAATATTTAACAGTAAAAAATATAAATAAATGTCAATTTCTTCCTTGAAACGTAAATATGATCATAAATAGATACGAACAAATACATACATGTTGTATATGTTGTATAGCGAATATTATCTTTTTAAGGGATTTATTCACGGGTTGAATGTCACTGTTTCCTGTGAAGCTGCTGTGGAACAAGAATAACTGCAAAAAACCGCTATATTAATATATAAAAATAAAACATTCACTAATATTTATTTAATATGCAGATTTTTGGGTAGAAAACAAAATACTTTTTTAAAGACATTTTTATAAATTATTTAAAAAAAAAAAAAAAAACTAAATTCATAAAAATAATAACGGTTACTTTTTAGGAGCAACAATACAAATAAAAAAAACGTAATTTTTTTTATTTCATTTGTTTATTATTATTATTATTATTTTTGGGTGTATCAAAAAAACATGACATCTTATTTTAGACAGTTTAAACAAAAATGTACATAATAGCACACGCATAGCATTGTAGCGGAGTCCGAAAAATGACGTCAGTTAAGGGGGATTTGAGAACATCTCATGGTACTTCACAAACTCTTTATTATTTAACAGCCTTAAAGATTAAAAATACTTTTCCAATTCTTACAATAACAATCCAGACAGTTGGGGTGAAGTGTGCACAAATTTAGCTAACAAAATGAAAAGGCTAACCATAAAATAACGACCCTGATATTTACATCGTGACGTCAAGCTTCCGTGTCGTAAATGCCTGAGTGACGTCACAGTCCAGCTGTCAGTGCGAGCCAATCCGCGTCGAGGTGTCGTCACATGACTCAAACAGGAAGCGCAGTCTGGATTCATCGATTATTGATCTCTATGAGAAGACGAAATTACTGCTGTTTCATCGCTGTTACCATGGCAATAATCGTCTTTATCGCGTTCATGTTGGGAATGATCAGCTCGCACGTGAGTTCAGATGTGTGCAGATATAATATACCTGTGTAGTGTGTCTGCGATATTACCTTCAGAGGTGACATAATGTGTCATATGCGGTTTACTGAATGCCATGGTGGTCTTAAACATAAACACAATATTATAGTTATAGTGTCAATGTTATTACTATGATATTTTGGGGGGTAATTTACAGATATTAGTTTCTGTTCTAGTAAAAGAAGGTTTGAGTTTAGTCACGTGCTGCTGGTCAAACTGGTTTTCTCTTGTTTGTTTGCAGACGAGTGTGGCATCCCGATCTAAAAGTGACTTTAAGGTGTCAGGGAAGGTGCTGTATAAACTGGACCTCTCGTGGCCCAAACACCCCGAGTATTTCACCGGTCAGGTGTTTGGAGTGGCTGTCAATCATCTCGCTGGTTTAGTGTATGTGGCACAGGTGAGCCAATCTGACGGTCTGCTGTGGGTCACGTGATCATGCAGTGTTCAGTCACTGATATTCATGTGTGTGTGTGTTTGCTCCATGTAGAGAGGTGATAATGTTCCTAAAGTGTTAGTGTTCAGTACTGATGGAGAGTTCCAGCAAGCGTGGAATTCCAGCACACTGGAGATGCCTCATGGGATTTTCCTGGCCAACCCTTCATCCGAGCCCTCCGTGTGGATCACAGACGTCGGGGATGGTTGGTTTGTCAGGAGAAAGTTCATACTGGATGCTGAATCGAACATAATGCACTGAATAATGGTCGACCGATAAGACTGAGTGTGTAAAACAGTTGTGTGTTTGTGTGTTCAGGTCCGTACGGTCACACTATAAAGCAGTATTCCCCATCGGGAAAGCTGCTGCAGGTTTTAGGATCTCCTGGGAAAGCGGGATCATCGCTCAGTCCACTTCAGTTCGACCAGCCTGCGGAAATATTCATCCACGCCTCTGGAGAAATCTATATAGTGGACGGAGACGGCGGCTTGAACAACCGCCTCATTAAACTGTCTAAAGGTGTCGCTCTGATGTCATACAGCTGTGATGTCATACAGCTCTGATGTCATACAGCTCTGATGTCATACAGCTGTGATGTCATACAGCTCTGATGTCATACAGCTCTGATGTCATACGTGTTCGCTGTAGTCGTGCATTGATTATTTGACGTTGTGTTTCTCTGTCAGATCTGCAGGTGTTGTGGATGCACGGAGAGAAGGGACAGGGACTCGCTCAGTTCTACATCCCTCACAGTGTGGCCGTCGACAACTACCAGAGAGTACGTCAATTTAGGGTGTACAAATATCGTATCGTACAATACGACGCTCGCTATACGATACCACGTGTGTCGTGCGATACACAAAGACATGGGAGTGTAACTAAAGCAGTGCAACACCGCGGGACAGTCTCCGGAGGGGCGGCGCTGAGCGCTCACAGGACAACAGAGCGAGAACAGCCGCCATCTTTAATGCTACAGCAAGTGACGTGTCCTGATGCTGCATTACATCGTTATGAGTCATAATAATCAATAAACACCTCATGACGTCAGAAACCCGCGATCACACGAAACTTTTCATTATTAGAGATGGACCGAAATATCCGTGTTACTGATTAATCGGTGCCGATGGTTGCTTTTTGGAACTATCGGTTATCGGTAAAAAATGTATGTCGATAGTTTCGAGTCCCCGATGTGTTTCTGGCTTATGTACACTTGAAAGTCCCGTGTTATGCACCAAATTGGGATTTTGGTTGAACAAAAGACTTTATCTGGGATTTTATTCATTTTGGACTTTTTGTCTTTTCCCGAGAATCATTTTATTTAATTTACATTTTATAAATCAATTTGAAAAACTTTCGGTTGATTTATCGGTGATCAATGTCCCACCAACTTAAAAAGAGTAAATCAGTGAATCATTCATTTGCCTAAACTGTCCGAACGAACCGACTCACTAAAACGAATCGGAATTCCTAACGCTAACTAAAAGGGAATCGTTTATTTTAACCTGTTCATTTACATGAACCGTTCTAAAGAATCGACTCACTAAAACGAATCGGAATTCCTAACGCTAACTAAAAGGGAATCGTTTATTTTAACCTGTTCATTTACATGAACCGTTGAAAAGAATCGACTCACTAAAACAAATCGAAATTCCTAACGCTAACTAAAAGGGAATCGTTTATTTTAACCTGTTCATTTACATGAACCGTTGAAAAGAATCGACTCACTAAAACGAATCGGAATTCCTAACGCTAACTAAAAGGGAATCGCTTATTTTAACCTGTTCATTTACATGAACCGTTCAAAAGAATCGACTCACTAAAACGAATCGGAATTCCTAACGCTAACTAAAAGGGAATCGCTTATTTTAACCTGTTCATTTACATGAACCGTTCAAAAGAATCGACTCACTAAAACGAATCGAAATTCCTAACGCTGACTAAAAGGGAATCGTTTATTTTAACCTGTTCATTTACATGAACCGTTCAAAAGAATCGACTCACTAAAACGAATCGGAATTCCTAACGCTAACTAAAAGGGAATCGTTTATTTTAACCTGTTCATTTACATGAACCGTTCAAAAGAATCGACTCACTAAAATGAATCGGAATTCCTAATGCTAACTAAAAGGGAATCGTTTATTTTAACCTGTTCATTTACATGAACCGTTCAAAAGAATCGACTCACTAAAACGAATCGAAATTCCTAACGCTGACTAAAAGGGAATCGTTTATTTTAACCTGTTCATTTACATGAACCGTTCAAAAGAATCGACTCACTAAAACGAATCGGAATTCCTAACGCTAACTAAAAGGGAATCGTTTATTTTAACCTGTTCATTTACATGAACCGTTCAAAAGAATCGACTCACTAAAATGAATCGGAATTCCTAATGCTAACTAAAAGGGAATCGTTTATTTTAACCTGTTCATTTACATGAACCGTTCAAAAGAATCGACTCACTAAAACGAATCGGAATTCCTAACGCTGACTAAAAGGGAATCGTTTATTTTAACCTGTTCATTTACATGAACCGTTCAAAAGAATCGACTCACTAAAACGAATCGGAATTCCTAACGCTGACTAAAAGAGAAATAATCCCTTATCACATTGTTGTATCTTGCCCCACTTCTGTAGTGTCTCTTCATGATCCAATCGATTTATGGAAGTAAAATGAATTGGGAATGTGTTTCCATGTTGATTTTGATCACCTGACACTCCTGCTCATATTCCCGTTCTTTATGGATATTATTCAGGTGTGGGTGGCAGACAGGGGGAATAAGCGCATTCAGGTGTTTAATTCCGTGACCGGAGATTGGCTGGGATCCTGGGGAAGCTGTTTTAAAGAAGACGCTCCGTATTCTGTCAGGTATGGGATCACAACACTCACTGTTCAGCTGCTTGCTCCTGTATCTCAAGGGAGATGCTTATCAAGATGTTTTATGACACTGTAGATTCACACCTGACCAGAAGTACATGGTGGTGGCACAGTTAAACATCAATCAGATCACACTGCTGGAGGCGCCACCTGTTGGCATCATCGGGCAGTGTCAGGTGATCAGCACCATGCAGCTGGCAGAAGACGTCAAACCTCACCTGGTAGATCTGGACCAGAGGAGCGGAGATTTGTATGTGGCTGAAATTGGTGCCAATCAGGCGCAGAGGTTTGTACCTGTAACACCTGCACGTGTTTAACCGTCATGAACCAGACCGAGTGTAATCCATTGAAGAAGCACAGGAAGAACAGATCAATAAACCTGGGATGTGACGGGATTGGCTGGAGAATAACCGTGTGCCACTCTTACCAGTCAAAACACTGTTCTACAATCAGAGTGTAATCAAAGTTTGATTTCACTCTCATAAAAATAATCATAAAATCATAAATAGGACGTTGATTTGAGATGCTTGATTTACTCTGCATATAAGAATCATTGTTTTTCTCTGTGTGTGTGTGTGCGAGTGTGTGTGTGAGTGAGTGCGTGCGCGTGTGTGCGCGCGAGTGAGTGCGTGTGCGCGCGCGCGTGAGTGTGTGTGCGCGAGTGTGCGTGAGTAAGTGTGAGTGCGTGAGCGCGTGAGTGCGTGCGAGTGCGCGTGAGTGAGTAAGCGTGTGCGCGTGAGTGTGCGCGCGAGTGTGCGTGTGTAAGCGTGACTGCGTGAGTGCGAGTGTGCGTGTGTAAGCGTGACTGCGTGAGTGCGAGTGTGCGCGTGAGTGTGTGCGCGTGTGTGAGTATTCGTGCGAGTGTGCGCGTGCGTGCGCGTGTGCGTGTGCGTGTGTGTGTGTGTGTGTGTGTGTGTGTGTGTGTGTGTGTTCTCTAGATAGTTGATTTTATATTGTTTGCATTGTGGTGATGGTGATGTAAACATGATGTTTGAATGAAACTGTGATTGTTTATACAGTAGTTATTGTTGTTTATCCTGTTGTTGTGCAATGGTATATGTATTCAGATTTTGTTTATAAGGAAATAATCTTTATGAGGTATCTATATGATCAATTAAAATCCGTGTGTGTGTCTCGATAGTGTTATACTATTTCTGCCCTGAAGAGTTCCCATCTGTCCCACTTGTTGATGAAGTTCAGTAGCCCGATATAAAGACATGATAAAGATGTTGTTTATCTTGTATGCATTGAGAAGTTTACAGTGTTTGTTTGTGGTGTCGATTGATCAGCTGAATGATTATTGGCTTATTTTATTGTCTTTGACAGGTGAAATCGAGTCATATTATAGATGATATGTGAATATTTTCCACATAAAGTCTCATTTGTGTTTATAAAGCACTTTTGAATGGTAGCGGAGTAAAACCATCTGAATGTGTATTTAAATAAATATATTCATTCCATTTATGGAGTGTTTTATCATGATGGGAAGTGCTTGCTATTGCGAAACTTTACTGTTATTATCCGACCACCTGGCACTCTTCACATTGGGGCATCTGGCAGATGCGTTTACCAACTTCCTGTTCATTCAGAGTATACAAATTATCATCAGCTTGTGTTCACTGGGAATCAAACCCTTGATCTTTTCGTTGCCAGCACAAAGCTCTATTAGTAGAGTTACAACAACCACCCAACAACACCTTAGTGAACACCCTAGCAACCGCATAGCAACATGCCTCAGCCATATCTCTAGAAACTCTAATCTAATCTAGCCATAACATCGTAGAAACTTGGGGTGAGCTCTTCCAACTTTAGCAACATCGAGTCTAGTGTTCCTCATTTGTCGCTTTGGATAAAAGTGTGTAAATAAAAACAGGGATATCTGCCTTTTTTTTTTTTTTGTTGCACTTTTTCTTGTGGTAGATTTTGAGATTTGAGTTTTCCTGAGCAACCACTGGGCGGCACTATGATGATTCGAATTGCCTGTTTTCTATTTCTGGTCTCAAGACGACTTGTAAAAACTGTCAAAACAAGCTGTTCAGAACGAGCTCGAATCCAGGGCGTGCTGAGTGACTCCAGTCAGGTCTCCTTAGCAACCAAATTGGCCCCGTTGCTAGGGAGGGTAGAGTCACATGGGGTAACCAAATTGGGCCGGTTGCTAGGGAGGGTAGAGTCACATGGGGTAACCAAATTGGGCCGGTTGCTAGGGAGGGTAGAGTCACATGGGGTAACCAAATTGGGCCGGTTGCTAGGGAGGGTAGAGTCACATGGGGTAACCAAATTGGGCCGGTTGCTAGGGAGGGTAGAGTCACATGGGGTAACCAAATTGGCCCGGTTGCTAGGGAGGGTAGAGTCACATGGGGTAACCTCCTCGTGGTCACTATAATGTGGTTCTCGCTCTCGGTGGGGCGTGTGGTGAGTTGTGTGTGGATGCCGCGGAGAATAGCATGAAGCCTCCACACATGCTACGTCTCCATGGTAACACGCTCAACAAGTCACATGATAAGATGCGCAGATTGACGGTCTCAGACGCGGAGGCAACTGAGATTCGTCCTCCAACACCCGGATTGAGGTGAGTCACTACACCACCACGAGGACGTACAGCGCTTTGGGAATTGGGTGTTCCAGATTGGGGAGAAAATAAAAAGCAAACAAACAAAAAACATTTATATAAACGTAACTAACCTTGTACCATCGCTTCATGTCATCTACACACTCGGGTGAGGCGCTGTCTTACAAACAAACGGTCATCTCGACTCGTGAAGAATCGGCTTGTTTTTTGTGACTATTTTTAAAAATGTAATATATTAAACGTTACTATATAATGTCGGGATTTTCCCGTTTCTTGAGAGTCTGAGCGAGTTACGAGTATCTATATCAACAGCATCCATCACTAGGAAACTTCATCAGCTGAATGTAAACAAGTTCACTGAAACTGAGGTGAGATACAAACAGACATTTAAGGTGATCATCCAAGTGTTTGTTCAGAGTTTCTTGTTTTATGTTTTTAATCACTTGAATAAGAGCGTTAGATTTAAATAGCAAACAAACACGTATTTATGACCTCCATGTATGACAACAGCGAGCGCTTCAGTATGAAAACAGGCCAGTCCCGGACATTTAAGATGAATTAGAAAGGTTTTTAAAGTCCCTTTCGGGATGTATTGTCACTCTACACAAGCAGATATTACAACTTGATCTACTTGTGAACAGTTTAGCCGTTTCGTTTGGTGATTGTTGTGCTGTACTGATGGACTGAACACCAGGTGATTCTCTGACATCGTGATCCACGTATATCTCCTCGTAACGAATATTGTCCATAACGAGCTAATCAAACATGATGGTCACTAGAGGGTGAACTGTCGTATCCGCAGGTCGGAGACGGTGAAACGGGGGTGTTTTCACCTGTCAGTCATTGATGCTGTATGAGAGTTTGTGCATACCAAGATGGCCGCTCAAACACTTCCGGTGGCTTCACCTCCGGCTGGCAGTTTAATGTTGTGTCAGTGATACAGTTATATATATATATATATATATATATATACAGCTCTGGAAAAATTTACATTTTTGTTTTATTCTATAAAGTATTGACAAATGACAACAATTCTGCCAAATTCCCAATAAATAAATATTGTCATTTAGAGCATTTATTTGCAGAAAACTGGTCAAAATAACACAAAAGATGCTGTTTTCAGACCTCAAATAATGTAAAGAAAACAAGTTCATATTAATTGTTAAACAACACAATATTAATGTTTTAACTTAGAGTTCAAAAATCAATATTTGCTGGAATAATCCTGATTGTCAATCACAGCTGTCATGTGTCTTGGCATGCCCTCTGCCAGTCTTTCACATTGCTGTTGGGTGACTTCATGCCACTCCTGGTGCAAAAATTCAAACATCTCGGCTTTGTTTGATGGCTTGTGGGCATCCATCTTCCTCTTGATCACAGATCTTTTCAATGGGGTTCAGGTCTGGAGATTGGGCTGGCCATGACAGGGTCTTGATCCGGGGCTCCTCCATCCACACCTTGATTGACCCGCCGTGTGGCATGGAGCATTGCCCTGCTGGAGAAACCCATCCTCAGATTTGGGGAACATCATCAGAGTAGAAGGAAGGAGTCCAGCCTTGCTGAAGCACCCCCAGATCATCACCGATCCTTCACCAAATTTCACAGTGGGTGCAAGACACTGTGGCTTGAAGGCCTCTCCAGGTCTCCGTCAAACCATTAGACGACAGGTGGAGGATCGGTGATGAAAAGGCATCAAATCTTTACTCACTGACAATTCACATTGAATGAATCTGCTGACAAGACAAGTAAAATGATTCACATGCACACACGCATATAGTTAACATGATCCCCAATTGATCCAGAACACAGGCACGAGTCTTAATCTATTTAAATATATATATATATATATATATAGATAGATAGATAGATAGATAAAATACAATATTGTACAAAAGGTATATTTTAATACTAAACACTTATTTTAATTAATCGATGCAGTTTTTGCGAAGTGGAGACCGTAAATAAAAGAATCTCTGTAGGCTGTTGTTAATGCCGTAAATGAGACGCTTCATTCTCTACTTCATATGTATTCATCTCTTATGAAACAACATTTTTATTGTAGTAAAGTACACACATTTCATCTTAAAGGGATTGTTTAGTGTAAAACTTCATGAAGATTAATGGACAGGCAGTCAGCTGAATTTGTTTCCTCACAAAAGTAGTTTATTCAGTATGTGGAAGTATTATAGACATCCATTAAGAAAGAACAGGCCTCTTGTTTCAAAGCCAACGGTAAACGGATGTAAAAAGAATGGAATTCCCGCCTTACAAGTAAAAGAGCCAATCACCTTTTAAATACAGACGTCACCTATCGATGAACTCGCTAATGCGCATGCGCATTAGTTATACAAGCCGTTAAAATCGCGTTTTAGCGTAAAATGAGGTTCAGAAACACAATTTAAAATTTCAGTATTGTCATATTGTATTTCTTAATTTAAAAATGTTTTTTTGATCGTAATCTTGACCGACTGTTTTTGAGATTTTTGTCTTTCCACTGTCATGACTGGAAATAGCCTCCCGAGAGCGCTCCAAAGATGCCCGACAGTGGTCTGACTCGACAGAGAGACACTTTGGTTGTGAGTTTTGATGCTAACCTTCTATGCTGAATTTTAGAAAAGCTCTGATAAATACATCTGCGTTAAAACTATAACGCGCGTGAACGCCTGTGCAGGACGCGTGAACGCGCTTCTCTCTTCAGCGCACAAAAGAATGTCAACAACAAGAGCGCGTATCATCAATGTGCTGCCCAATACACTGCCTGAGCGGACCAGAGGTGTTTTATTCATTTCTATGATAATACGTTTCAATTATACTCTCGATAAAATGTCTAAAGTTCTAAAAACATATCTAGACTCAGTCAGATGCTTTCTTGCACTGTAACTTCAGATAGTTGTACTTTCATTTGGGGATTTTGTTTGGACAGCTATGCGCGCGCTCGTCAGATAAACATGGCGGATGTTAAAGACTGTGCACAAATGAAGGTAAGAAGAGAAATGAACTCTCAGCTCTGATTATAAATGAAACTTTGTTCATTATATTGATAATCTGCTGCAGCTTAACACACATACACAGCTCAGCAGTGAATCTAGCGGTTTAATACTGTATTTAGATGTATTCGCTATGGAAAACCCGACAGACACCACGCTAATTAAATTTTTTTTTTAAAGCATGATTATTATATTGACAATCATCTAAAAAGGGCGTTTATTATTCTGCTACCGGGCTATATATTTCACATGGATTTACATGAATAAAACTGACGGCGCTGAACATCATGACACTCTTTTGATGCGATTCTATATATTTTAAACACATCGTATTGCATCTTTAGATTGTGTAGCTTTAGTTTTTATCTGAGGCCTACTTATTTAGTCAAGTTATTTTCTTCTTCATCAAAACCAGTCATGATTAAATGTTTAATGATAATTTCCACCCTTACAATTAAAAAGGCTGTTTTTGCTACTGTGCCTTTAAGGCGTGCATATTAATGACCTTAGTTAACCTCTTCTCATGTGAAAACACACACGAATGGACTGCAGGGTTACTGTCAGGTCCAATGTCATGTTTAATAACCACATCCTTCAATCTCTATAGCATCTGAATTACACTGTGACGAGCCTTTCAAAATGTCTCAATCATATTGTGTTTTATACCAACTGGAATAATATTAGTATTTATTTTATGTTGTTTAGAAATAGTGTTTATTCTACTTTCTTATTGCTTGACTGGATGAAACTACAGTTAAACTCAATTTAAATCATAAGTTGTATAAAAGAGTGGTCGTAATATTGATGTGTATTATCAACATTTGTGCAGTTTAGTTTAAAGGGACAGTTCACCCAAAAATTGTAATTCTCACATTTACTCACCCTCATGCGTCCCAGATGTTCTTTCTTCTGCAGAACACAAATTAAGATTTTTAGAAGAATATTTCAGCTCTGTAGCTCCATACAATGCAAGTGAATGGTGACCAGAACTTTGAAGCTCCAAAAAGCACATAAAGGCAGCATAAAAGTAATCCATAAGACTCCAGTGGTTTAATCCATGTCTTCAGAAGTGATATGATAGCTGTAGGTGAGAAACAGATCAATGTTTAAGTCCCTTTACTATAAATTCTCGCTCCTGCCCAGTAGGTGGTGATATACATGAAGAATGTAAGTCAGCAAAAACAAGAAGAAAGTGAAAGTGGAGATTTATAGTAAAAATGGATTTAAATATTGACCTGTTTCTCACCCACAACTATCATATCACTTCAGAAGAACATTTTTGGGTGAACTGTCCCTTTAAACTAAATGTTGTTGTTTTTTTACTGGAAGGAAGCTTTCAGTTCTGAAACTTTATTAAAGATCTTTAAATATATTGAGTGATATGAACATCAGTTTGATCATGTGTTTCACCTAAAGGATATGCAGATCTTCAGCTCTTAAAGAGACAGAGAGAGTTTCCATTAGACAGAGGTGAGTGAAACATCTCCTGAGGGACAGTGGGGTAAAAGGCACTATATGTTTAAAATGTTGTGAATGTATGTATTCCCCCCCCCATCACATTGTCTGATCCAATCACAAGAGAGATTCATTTGTTTATTGAATACTTGAGATGTTATAAAAGGACAAATGTGTTTGAAATTAACAGGAAATGGTGAAACCTTTTCTGACGTGTTTATTTTGAGTAATTATTAGTGTTGAGTCCTTTCGCCCCCCAAGTGTTGAGTCCTTTCGCCCCCAAGTGCAACTGATTTTGTGAAAGTTTTGATAGTAAAAGTGAGACGTTGACTCGTGTGTGTGTGTGTGTGTGTGTGTGTGTGTGTGAAGTTGATGATTCAGCAGGAGAAGCCGTTGTCGGGCATCATGCCAGTGGTGTGGCCCACGCTGCTCGACCTAAGCCGAGATGAATGCAAGCGAATCCTGCGCAAACTGGGTGAGACACCCGATAATCGCTTTAAACCTTTAATGATCATCTGTAACACATGTAGCAATACTTTGCTCTTCATTTTCCCGCTTGGTGCACATCAATGCAGTGTTTATTGTTTCTCATGTGTTTGTTTGTGAGCAGAACTGGAGGCGTATGCGGGTGTGGTCAGCGCTCTCCGTGCTCAAGGAGATCTCACTAAAGACAAGAAAGAGCTGCTCGGGGAACTCGGCCGAGTCCTGAGGTATCCACACTGATTCAGATTACAAACGT
>JAVLUX010000038.1:665000-667500 GCA_032164185.1 Moxostoma hubbsi | reverse complement strand
TTTCATGGTGTCACTCAGGTCATTATCGTGACGACGTCTCCCAGCTCAAACTTTGTGCCCAACATCCTGTCCAAGTCTCATAACTACGCTGCCATGTCTAAGCTGGTGTCGAGCGGCGCGCTCATGGTGGCCAATCAGAAACAGACCATGTCGATATCAGCGGGCTCCAGTGCCGCCCCGGGACCCAGTCCTGTTGCCGTGACGACAGTGGTGTCCTCCAGTCCTTCAGTGGTGATGTCCACGATCGCACAGGGTGTGTGTGTGTGTGTGTGTGTGTGTGTGTGTGTGTTGGAAGTGTGTGTGATGGTTTTGAGTGTGTACATTACTGTGTGTGTGTGTGTTACAGGTGGCTCGTCCACTGCAGTGAAAATGGCCTCCACGCGTCTGCCGTCTCCTAAAGCTCTGGTTGGCTCTCCGTCGCAGATCCTGCAGATTTCCAAAGCGCACACGCAGACGGCCGCAGCTCAATCTGTGTCTCCTAAAGGGATGCAGGCATCACCGGTCTCTTCCTCTGCTCAGAGCGTCGGCACGCCACCCGGTGCCAAACCCACCATACAGATCAAACAAGAGTCAGGTCAGACACACACACACACACACACACACACACTCAAATGAAATGAAATGACCCGTCAAAGTCGCTTTTTTCTACTGTATTGCATTTACAAGGTTCACAAGGTGCTTGAAGTGCTCAAATGTATCTTTTAGAAATGTACCTACTGGCATACCTGGAAAATCGCCTTTTGTTGAAAGGTGCTTGAAAAGTAACGTTTCTTCTGTGTAATGTGTGTCCATCAGAGATGAGATCCTGCGCTTCTTTCATTGAATAACGTGTCTTTTCATATCCGTTCTGTTCTTTAAAGTCAGTTGTTGTTTTGTTGTTGAAGTGTTATTGTATTGAATCGTATCGTACTGAACTGAATCATGAGTGCATTACTGTAAATGGGATGTTTCTTTAAGAAAACATCTGGGACGAGTTGAAACGGTGTATTATGAATGACTGTTTATGTTTACAGGTGTGAAGATCATCACACAGCAGATGCAGCCCAGTAAGATTTTACCCAAACCTTCCAGCGCTGCTCTGCCCAGCAGTAGCTCCGCCCCCATCATGGTCGTCAGCAGCAACGGAGCCATAATGACCACCAAACTGGTGTCTGCAGCCACAGGTACCACAATGACCTTTAACCCCATCAGCCCTGTGGAGAGGAGCAAAATAGTTTTTATTTTTAATTAGACTGTTTGGAATAATTGTAATTGTTATTATTGGGGATGCATCAAAACCGCTTTAACTACACATTTCATTATAAAATAGAGTAGATAGTAGAATTACATAATTTCAGTGGCATACCCAAAATTAAAGGCTTATAAAAAAACAAGGATATTCGAGTGTTTGGTATCATTGTAAAGACAACTTTTCAATCATTTTAATGATGTAGATCGTGATACATTCTGAGACTCTCAGACTAAGAAACTGCTGAAAAATCACACAAGAAAAGAGCCAAAAATGTACTTTTTTTCTGATTTGACATTATAAATATCTCCGGGTGTAAATAAGGTGGTTGTTTCATTCCCAATCATGTCAACTGTATCTGAGAAACATTTTGTGTTGATACGACAATGCAATCAAAAGTTCCAACATTACAAATATAATTGATCATAGTGTCCAAAAACATCTCCAAACAAATAAAAGATAATAATTGTACATAAGAACTAATTACACATGCAAACACAACAATAACTAAAGGTTTGCATAGCATGCAGACATGATTTTAGTCATGAGATTTCACACAATGAGTTTCATTCTGTGCCATTTGAGTCATCATTGAGTCTGTGTCATGTATTTGGCGCCATCTCCTGGTGGTCATATGTAACATTGTGCTTCATGTGGATTATCTAATGATCTATACATCTGATTATCTTGTGTGTGGACTCGTTTGAAAGATAATCACCTCATTCAGTTTCATTCTGTGTCATTTGAGTCATCATTGAGTCTGTGTCATGTATTTGGCGCCATCTCCTGGTGGTCATATGTAACATTGTGCTTCATGTGGATTATCTAATGATCTATACATCTGATTATCTTGTGTGTGGACTCGTTTGAAAGATAATCATCTCATTCAGTTTCATTCTGTGTCATTTGAGTCATCATTGAGTCATCATTGTGGATTATCTAATGATCTATACATCTGATTATCTTGTGTGTGGACTCGTTTGAAAGATAATCATCTCATTCAGTTTCATTCTGTGTCATTTGAGTCATCATTGAGTCTGTGTCATGTATTTGGCGCCATCTCCTGGTGGTCATATGTAACATTGTGCTTCATGTGGATTATCTAATGATCTATACATCTGATTATCTTGTGTGTGGACTCGTTTCAAAGATAATCATCTCATTCAGTTTCATTCTGTGCCATCTGAGTCATCATTGAGTCTGTGTCATGTGGATTATCTAATGATCTATACATCTGATTATCTTGTGTGTGGACTCGTTTGAAAGATAATC
>JAVLUX010000038.1:655000-657500 GCA_032164185.1 Moxostoma hubbsi | reverse complement strand
GAGTAGCGTTCCCTCACCGTCTGCACACGCCACACGACAGGTCAGAAGTGCATAACACACATCCTTGCATGATTATATGTTGCTTAATCGCATTATGAGGGTGCGTATTTAAAATACAGAATCACTGAATCCGGTCTAAAATGAGCTGCTGTAAGACCGCTGCTGTTGTTCTGTCAGGTGGAGGTGTGTTCGGCGCAGAAGGACGTGGCAGAGCAGGTGGTGATGGAAGAGGGCGGGTCAGAGGGTGACACATTGGACCCACAAACGGGTTTATTCTACCGCTCGTCTCAACAGCCTGTGAGTCAAGCTCCTCCCCCTCTACAGCAGCACCGCCCAGCTCCACCCACTCTCAGCAAACCTGCGGCCGTCCCAGCTGAAACGCCCACCTCCTCTAAGAGGGCGGAGCCGGCCACGCCTAGACCGTCTGTTCAGAGAGAGAGACCTGCCCCCTCTGCCTCTCACCCTCCCTCTGCTGGCACACCGCCCGCTCAGCAGCCTGCCTCCTCAAACCCGCCGCACACACCACAGCTGCCCAAACTGCAGCAGGCGCCCACGTCACACAACAGACCCAACACACACATGCAGCTGTCGCAGCCGCCGCCGCTGCAGGCGCATCACCCCGTGGGCTCCAGCAAAACTCCCAGCAGCAGTCAGGTGACACGTCTCGCTCTCTCTACTAGGATGCTTCAGTATGTATATACTGTTACTGTGCCATGATCATCTATCTGTGTGTGTTTCAGGTGCAGCAGCCCATAATAACACAGGGCGCTACGGTAACCAAGATCACGTTTGGCGGTCATCAGTGTCCGCCGGTGTCCAGCAGCGGCGATGTGTCTGTTAAACTGCAGGCGGAGTCCAGCTCGAGTCTGGCGGCGTCTGAGAAACCGTCTGTGTCGGACATCCTGAAGATCTCCATGATGGAGGCGGAGATCGACCCGAGTGCTGGTCACATGCTCGTGGACTCGTCCAGTGACTGCGGCCCGCTCACTAAAGCTCCGCCCACCTCGTCTCTCATCAGCAGCTCTAAACAGACGCACACACACGGACCGTTCAGCCACGTCAAGGGTAAAGACGTGGACATCATACAGGTGTGTTTGACTTACAGTCGAGAAGATCATGTGAAGCCAATGATTGGATGATGATTCGAATGAACCAATAGTGGATCACTCGTGTGCGGTCAGGGGCTGTTCAATCAGACTATGAGCACAGGTCAGGGGCTGTTCAATCAGACTATGGGCACAGGTCAGGGGCTGTTCAATCAGACTATGGGCACAGGTCAGGGGCTGTTCAATCAGACTATGAGCACAGGTCAGGGGCTGTTCAATCAGACTATGGGCACAGGTCAGGGGCTGTTCAATCAGACTATGGGCACAGGTCAGGGGCTGTTCAATCAGACTATGAGCACAGGTCAGGGGCTGTTCAATCAGACTATGGGCACAGGTCAGGGGCTGTTCAATCAGACTATGGGCACAGGTCAGGGGCTGTTCAATCAGACTATGGGCACAGGTCAGGGGCTGTTCAATCAGACTATGGGCACAGGTCAGGGGCTGTTCAATCAGACTATGGGCACAGGTCAGGGGCTGTTCAATCAGACTATGGGCACAGGTCAGGGGCTGTTCAATCAGACTATGGGCACAGGTCAGGGGCTGTTCAATCAGACTATGAGCACAGGTCAGGGGCTGTTCAATCAGACTATGAGCACAGGACAGGGGCTGTTCAATCAGACTATGGGCACAGGTCAGGGGCTGTTCAATCAGACTATGGGCGCTGTTCAATCAGACTATGAGCCCAGGTCAGGGGCTGTTCAATCAGACTATGGGTACAGGTCAGGGGCTGTTCAATCAGACTATGGGCACAGGTCAGGGGCTGTTCAATCAGACTATGAGCACAGGTCAGGGGCTGTTCAATCAGACTATGGGCACTGTTCAATCAGACTATGGGCACAGGTCAGGGGCTGTTCAATCAGACTATGGGCACAGGTCAGGGGCTGTTCAATCAGACTATGAGCACAGGTCAGGGGCTGTTCAATCAGACTATGAGCACAGGTCAGGGGCTGTTCAATCAGACTATGAGCACAGATCAGGGGCTGTTCAATCAGACTATGAGCACAGGTCAGGGGCTGTTCAATCAGACTATGGGCACAGGTCAGGGGCTGTTCAATCAGACTATGGGCACAGGTCAGGGGCTGTTCAATCAGACTATGAGCACAGGTCAGGGGCTGTTCAATCAGACTATGGGCACTGTTCAATCAGACTATGGGCACAGGTCAGGGGCTGTTCAATCAGACTATGGGCACAGGTCAGGGGCTGTTCAATCAGACTATGGGCACAGGTCAGGGGCTGTTCAATCAGACTATGAGCACAGGTCAGGGGCTGTTCAATCAGACTATGAGCACAGGTCAGGGGCTGTTCAATCAGACTATGAGCACAGATCAGGGGCTGTTCAATCAGACTATGAGCACAGGTCAGGGGCTGTTCAATCAGACTATGGGCACAGGTCA
>JAVLUX010000038.1:645000-650000 GCA_032164185.1 Moxostoma hubbsi | reverse complement strand
AAAGGTGATAATCTTCCACAACTGGTTTCTTAGAAGCTTCTGGAAGAACTGAAGCCGGTGGGACGCTCCACAGGTCACATTGAGACTCATGTGTCACACACACACACACACACGTGAACATGAATGATTCAGATCATTGTAAACGCAGGACGAGTTCAAGCCAGAAAGACCAGAAACCTCTTTCCGACTGATCTGATGGATTATATCGGACACGTTCAGTTTCTGCATTCAGATGCAGCTGCACATGTGCTGGAGACAGGCGTGTGTCTCCCTCTGTAGTCTCTGTGTATCAGATATAATATACATCTGTTTATACTGTATGACAAGTACGGGGATGTTTACAGATCCTCAATCAGCCCGATTTGATTCATGAGAAAAATAATACACAATTTTGACCGAATGACTCTTATGAGCCGATTCTGTTGAATCTACAGCTCCACCTGTGAAGTCCGACTCCTGAACGAATGACTCTTATGAGCCGACTCTTTTAAATCTACAGCACCACCTGTGAAGTCCGACTCCTGAACGAATGACTCTTATGAGCCGACTCTTTTAAATCTACAGCACCACCTGTGAAGTCCGACTCCTGAACGAATGACTCTTATGATCCAATTCTGTTGAATCTACAGCTCCACCTGTGAAGACCGACTCCTGAACGAATGACTCTTATGAGCCGACTCTTTTAAATCTACAGCACCACCTGTGAAGACCGACTCCTGAACGAATGACTCTTATGAGCCGACTCTTTTAAATCTACAGCACCACCTGTGAAGACCGACTCCTGAACGAATGACTCTTATGATCCAATTCTGTTGAATCTACAGCTCCACCTGTGAAGTCCGACTCCTGAACGAATGACTCTTATGAGCCGACTCTTTTGAATCTACAGCTCCACCTGTGAAGTCCGACTCCTGAACGAATGACTCTTATGAGCCGACTCTTTTGAATCTACAGCTCCACCTGTGAAGTCCGACTCCTGAACGAATGACTCTTATGAGCCGATTCTTTTGAATCTACAGCTCCACCTGTGAAGTCCGACTCCTGAACGAATGACTCTTATGAGCCGATTCTTTTGAATCTACAGCTCCACCTGTGAAGTCCGACTCCTGAACGAATGACTCTTATGAGCCGACTCTTTTAAATCTACAGCACCACCTGTGAAGACCGACTCCTGAACGAATGACTCTTATGAGCCGACTCTTTTAAATCTACAGCACCACCTGTGAAGACCGACTCCTGAACGAATGACTCTTATGATCCAATTCTGTTGAATCTACAGCTCCACCTGTGAAGTCCGACTCCTGAACGAATGACTCTTATGAGCCGATTCTGTTGAATCTACAGCTCCACCTGTGAAGTCCGACTCCTGAACGAATGACTCTTATGAGCCGATTCTGTTGAATCTACAGCTCCACCTGTGAAGTCCGACTCCTGAACGAATGACTCTTATGAGCCGATTCTGTTGAATCTACAGCTCCACCTGTGAAGTCCGACTCCTGAACGAATGACTCTTATGAGCCGACTCTTTTAAATCTACAGCACCACCTGTGAAGACCGACTCCTGAACGAATGACTCTTATGATCCAATTCTGTTGAATCTACAGCTCCACCTGTGAAGTCCGACTCCTGAACGAATGACTCTTATGATCCAATTCTTTTGAATCTACAGCTCCACCTGTGAAGTCCGACTCCTGAACGAATGACTCTTATGATCCAATTCTTTTGAATCTACAGCTCCACCTGTGAAGTCCGACTCCTGAACGAATGACTCTTATGATCCAATTCTGTTGAATCTACAGCTCCACCTGTGAAGTCCGACTCCTGAACGAATGACTCTTATGATCCAATTCTTTTGAATCTACAGCTCCACCTGTGAAGTCCGACTCCTGAACGAATGACTCTTATGAGCCGATTCTTTTGAATCTACAGCTCCACCTGTGAAGTCCGACTCCTGAACGAATGACTCTTATGAGCCGACTCTTTTAAATCTACAGCACCACCTGTGAAGACCGACTCCTGAACGAATGACTCTTATGATCCAATTCTGTTGAATCTACAGCTCCACCTGTGAAGTCCGACTCCTGAACGAATGACTCTTATGATCCAATTCTTTTGAATCTACAGCTCCACCTGTGAAGTCCGACTCCTGAACGAATGACTCTTATGAGCCGATTCTTTTGAATCTACAGCTCCACCTGTGAAGTCCGACTCCTGAACTAATGACTCTTATGAGCCGATTCTTTTGAATCTACAGCTCCACCTGTGAAGTCCGACTCCTGAACGAATGACTCCTTTGACATGATGTCGGGTTCTGGATGAGACATGCAGCAGATGCCGATTATAAGTCAGTGTTTGTGTTCTCAGATCATCACAAATATTTCATCTGCACGTTTCAAATCGACGTGTGCAGAAAGACAGTTTACACTGAGACCGGGATTCAGAGAGGATGTAAATCGAGTGTTACATTGTAACAGCGGTTAAGGAAGTTTAACTGTGGCATTATTCTGTGATATAATGAAACAGTGTGTCGAGATTATAAAGGTTGTGATTGAGAACATCAGCTGATCATCTCACACACATTCGCCCCATTTGTGGTTATTCCGAAACTCGAGACACGATCAAAGGAAACCTCTGAGAATCCACATTCACTCAGTCAAACTTTCTTTTTTTAGGTTTATTTTATAACCATAAACTAATGTTCCCAGAACGTTGCAGGGAGGTTTTTTGCAACAACCTAAAAAGAACATATACGGAACATTCTCTAATGGTTAGTTTATAACCATAGACTAACGTTCCCAGAGCGTTGTAGGGAGGTTTTAGTGTGACAACCTTAAAAGAACATATACAGAACGTTTTATAACCATAAACTAACGTTCCCAGAACGTTGTAGGGGAGGTTTTAGTGCGACAACCTTAAAAGAACATATACAGAACGTTTTATAACCATAGACTAACGTTCCCAGAGCGTTGTAGGGAGGTTTTAGTGCGACAACCTTAAAAGAACATATACAGAACGTTCTCTAATGGTTAGTTTTAGGTTTATTTTATGACCATAAACTAATGTTCCCAGAACGTTGCAGGGAGGTTTTGTGACAACCTTAAAAGAACATATACGGAACGTTCTCTAATGGTTAGTTTTAGGTTTATTTTATAACCATAAACTAACGTTCCTAGAACGTTGCAGGGAGGTTTTGTGACAACCTAAAAAGAACATATACAGAACGTTCTCTAATGGTTTATTTTATAACCATAAACTAACGTTCCCAGAACGTTGCAGGGAGGTTTTGTGACAACCTATAAAGAACATATACGGAACGTTCTCTAATGGTTAGTTTTAGGTTTATTTTATAACCATAAACTAACGTTCCCAGAACGTTGCAGGGAGGTTTTGTGACAACCTAAAAAGAACATATACAGAACGTTCTCTAATGGTTAGTTTTAGGTTTATTTTATAACCATAAACTAACGTTCCCAGAACGTTGCAGGGAGGTTTTGTGACAACCTAAAAAGAACATATACAGAACGTTCTCTAATGGTTAGTTTTAGGTTTATTTTATAACCATAAACTAACGTTCCCAGAACGTTGCAGGGAGGTTTGTCACCGGCACATGAACTGTGTGCTTGATGTTCTCGTCGGTGTTCGTGTGTTTCTGGCCTCAGCTGTTAGTGATGTTGGATGTAACAGAAGATGATGTTCTTTGTTGATGTTTAGAGAATTCTAGTTTCAGGGCTTCGGGGTGAAACAGCGACACAATGGACGGACAGTCTGGAATGTGTTTCAGGTGCATTAATGTATGAAGTGTTTGTTTGCCTCTGGGCCGTCGTCAAGAGAAGCGACTGTGAAAGACTCGCTGTACTTTCGTTCTTTTCTTTCCACTTTAATCTTGTGGATGAAATATCGGCTCGTCTGCGAGAAGTGTTTCCTTCAACATGACAAAGCAGCAGATGATCACAGACGATCAGGAGGAAGTCGCCGTTACTTACACGTCTATCAGACATACTGTGTGTTCCGTCATGTTTCACTGCAGGTTATAATGAGTTTCTGTCATCATTTACTCACCTTCATGTCATTGCAAATGTTTAGCAGAATGTCCGAGCTGCTCTTCCCATGCAACAAGTATAGAAGAAATACTACTAACATTTACTACCGGTATGAAAGAGAGTGTGTGTGAGAGTGTGTGTGTGTGTTGTCTGCTCTGTGTGTGTGTGAGATAGTCCAGGGGATTGGGACGGGTTGGTGGGTGGTGAATGTTTCCGATGGACAAACAAACATGAGAATGTTTAGTTTAGATCTTCATGAGGTCAGTCTCGTCTCTTGTCTGACCTCAGTCTGTCTGGATCTCATGTTGGAACCAGCTGTTCTAATTTTAGTCATTGTTTTTATTCAATTCTCTTTTTTCACTTCAGCTCTTTGATACGGGGCTTTCACAGAGAAGAACTGATATTAGTTGATTCACACCTCATATATCACAATACTGACTTTATAATACTGACAGCATTTGTGTGTGTGTGTGTGTGTTTTTTAGGTTTGCTTGGATAAGTCATAAGAGTGTTAAATTACCACGAGTAATTCCACGTCCACCAGCCTCACAACAGACCTTCAGACTGATCTAGTGTGTTAAACTGATCGGTATATCAATACCAGAACAATCCCCATTCACTTACATTGACGGAATGTGCCGGAGTGCTAAAACATGCTAACAACACCTAGCTAAGTGCTAAACATGTTAACAACACCTAGCTAAGTGCTAAACATGCTAACAACACCTAGCTAAGTGCTAAACATGCTAACAACACCTAGCTAAGTGCTAAACATGCTAACAACACCTAGCTAAGTGCTAAACATGCTAACAACACCTAGCTAAGTGCTAAACATGCTAACAACACCTAGCTAAGTGCTAAACATGCTAACAACACCTAGCTAAGTGTTAAAATATGCTAACAACACCTAGCTAAGTGCTAAAACATGCTAACAACACCTAGCTAAGTGCTAAAATATGC
>JAVLUX010000038.1:635000-640000 GCA_032164185.1 Moxostoma hubbsi | reverse complement strand
GTGTGTGTAGCGTATCGTGCAGAGCGTTTGTCGTGTATCTGTGAAGTAGAAGGGGGCGTGGCTATGCAGTCGTGACTCAGACTGACAGGAGGAAGTGTTTCTCATTACTGTGTCAACAGCGTATGAAACAAACTGCTATTAATATCTGCAGTGATGATGTACGTCCCCTCAACAGGGATTTCCTGTCTATCTTTATCTGTGGTGAATACACACGGCCTGATATAGACTCCAGGGACAAACTTATTTCTGACCGCGCTGGAAAGATCAAATAAAAATAAAAATGAGCCGACTGGTGAAACAGAGTCTCTCAGAGTGGATCTGATGCCAGTCTCTGAGTTTAGCGTAATTGAATGTAACTACCCAGCTGGCACAGGTACGTCTCAGAGATGTCTGGAAAGCATCACAATCTAATTAACATCATTAAACATCTTGACAAGATCAGATTTACAATCATTCTAAATCATGAAATTATTTTGGCTGCACAAACTGACACTGACACAGTTTAAATAAATGAATTGAAGCTCCACAACAGGAAAGAGATCCAGCGGCCCAAAACTGCATCACTGCAGGTGTTCCTGCAATACCACTTCCTCCAATCAGATGCCTTCTGCTAATGCACAACATACAACACGCTACACGTATAAAAGCATTGAGACTTAAAACACGTGTCTAGCTCTCGAACTCTCCAGTGATGCTCGACTGTCTGAACACTGCTCATATCTCCAGCACTATTTATATATTGCATTTTGCTTCTTTACTTATAAATCACAACCATTAAAGTGCACATACAGCCGAACGTGTAGGGATGTGCCGATATATCCTACAGTACATCCGTTTGCATTATTATCTGTCATGTTTCTTCATTAAATCTGATCAGTACAACTGTTTAGGGGGCCGTTCACACGGGACCAGGGTTGCCAACTGTCCTGTATTAGTGGAGATGTCCTGCAATTTGGCCAAAATTACAATGCCATGCTGGTGGTGGTGTAGTGGGCTAAAGCAAATAACTGGTAATCAGGAGGTTGCTGGTTTGATCCCCACAGGACCACCATTGTGTCCTTGAGTAAGACACTTAACTCCAGGTTGATCCGGGGGGGATTGTCCCTGTAATAAGTGCACTGTAAGTCTCTTTGGATAAACAACCCCCCGCATGAGGGGACGCTATTTTGGACGGTGGTATATTTAATTGCACCAAATGCTCAAAAGACCCGCAATCATGTTGTGTAAAGTTGGCAACCCTATGCATGCTTTCAGCAGACTGACGTACAACCAAGAATTGTGAACGCCCCCAAACTCCTGTTCTTTGGGTTCTCGTGTCTGTTCATTGTGTGTGTTGATTCTTGATGCTCCTTCAGTCAAGTCTGCATGCATTTATGTGCCATAAATACCACGTTTATCCCACAATGGACCATAAATACATTGTGGTATAAAACCAAATACAATGTCAAATTGTTGCGAATGCAAATGATGATGTTCAGACCATAAAGTGTCCAAAGATCTGCTCCACACATTCAATGTTCTGCATTTCACATTTTGTTCCAGAGACCCACACGTTCCAAACCCGCTGATGCGGTCGCAGTCGCGCATGCGGCACCACAGTCAGGTGAGAGCGCTTCGGTTTTGTTTTCCTCTTTTGTCCTTCGGTTTTGCTTTAAGCTTTGATGCCTCTGTTGAACCGTTGTCTTCTGGAGTGACACAGGAGCTTCGTGACGACAGTCAACACCAGCATCAGTCCTAACACTAACACAACAATCACACAAATCAGTAACACTTTAGCATCCGCAGATTTGCAGAGCTCCGGCCGCACGGCGCTCACACTGATCTCCATGCTTTCCGAGTCATTGGTGTACCAGCAGGTCGTGGTGGCGATGTCGGGCACCATCAGTCTGTCCTGCTGGAGGAGGGTGAGCAGGTGCTGGTTCCGACAGCAGCTCAGCGGGTTCGATCCCACGTACAAAGTCCTGAGTGCTTTCTGCAGCGTGTCGGGCGCGAGCGTCACCAGACTGTTATTCTGCAAGTTCAGCGACTCAACGGACGAGTCTCCGCTCCACCGAGACAAACCTGAGAGCCGGTTCACTGACAGATCTAACCACTTTAGGTTTCGGAAGTGAGTGAAGTCGACTGGTAGCGTTTGGAGCTGGTTTCCCCTCAGAGACAGATGGGAGAGGGTGGTCTCCAAACCTGAGAGAAACAGAGGACTGACCTCTACGCCAGGGTTCAGAGACAGGTCCAGGATGAGCAGCGGACTGCCCTGGAACGCACTTTGTGGAACGGAAAAGAGGTTGTTGTCGGAGAGGTACAGGTAACTCAAGGTGGAGATGTGAGACAGGGAGACGCATGCTTTGGTTTGACCCCATTGAGAAGGACAGATGCTCAGTTGGTTCTGCTCAAGATGGAGACTGCGGATGCTGGGCAGCCTTGAAAAGATACTCCCGTCTAACGTGCTAAGAGCATTCCCCTGCAGGCGCAGCACCTCCAGTGCAGCCAGTGTCCTCTCCCCGAACGACAGGTTGTGCAGGTTGTTGAAGCTGATGTCCAGGGTTTTGAGAGCGTTCAGAGGACTTTCCGTGTCCACACTGAAGATCTCCAGACAGTTATTGCTTATGTTGAGGGTCTCCAGAGACTCCATACTGCTGAAGAACAAGGAGGGGACTGATTTGAGCTGGTTGTAACTCAAGTCCAAGTAGAGCAACCTCGGAAGATCTTGATGCCTCTTACTGATGCAAGAAATGTGTTTGTCGTGATCGTTCAATAGATACCCGCTGTCCCTCAGATTCTCCAGCTCTTCTAACGGACCTGAGCAGTTCACGCTTCTCAAGAGGTTTCTGGACAGGTCCAGATATATAAGCTTGTTCCTCCGGGGCAGAACCGGGAAGTAGATTATCTTATTTTCCCTCAAGTCCAAGTACAGCAGCTCGAACTCCAGCTCCGAGTCGATGGTCTGGAAGTTGGTCATGCTGTTCTGGCTCAGGTTCAACGATTTGAGCTGGAAGAGGTTGAAATCCATTATACAAGAAATGGAGTTCACGGACAGATCGAGTTCAGAGAGATGGCTCAAAGACTCGAAGGCACCGTCTTCGATTTCTATGATAACGTTATTATGTAAGTCGATGTTTCTGAGAGATGGAGTTCCATTAAATGTGTCTCTGCTGATTTTGGTAATGCTGTTCCCATCTAATGAGAGGTTGGTGAGGGCCGGGGCATCTCTCAGGAAGTAGTCGCTCATATCAGTAAACAGCCCATTTCCTGAGAGATCGAGGCGCTGTACTGAAGCCAGCGGCCCAACGGCTGTTTTCAGAGCAGCGTAAAGGTCAAGAAAGTTCCTGGAGAGATCTAGCACCTGCAGACGGGTCAAGGCCCGGAAGAGGCCCGGCTGGATGAACTGGATCTTGTTGGAGTGAAGGTTGAGATGCCGAACGCTGGAGTAGGCCAGGAGGACGTCGTCCGTGAGGTTCTGCAGAAGGTTACGGGACAGATCGAGCGTGTGGATGGTGGCCGGCAGTTGCGTTGGGATGCTTCTGAGGTCCAGATGGCTGCAGTCGGCCTCTTCCTGGAACTGCAAAATCAGAAGACAGAGGAACATATAATAGCACGCCTAACGGATGGACCTTCACACTTATGCATCACCAATGGCCTTGGTGTCGTTAGCACCATACGCTACCAGTTTAGCCACAGAAACTAGTAGCTATTAGTCACCACTAATGTACGTGATGTGTAACATATTTAAGCCACAGTGACGTGCATGGTGCATTACTCATGACATCACACTGGCATTCTGGCAGCTGTTTCCTGGAATATTTCGAAACAAAGGACCACACAGTTATTAGCATGATGTATGATGGAAAGCATTATGTGTGTTATCTCTGCACTAATCTACATGCACACATGACATGTTATTTGTGTTCTTCAGATAACTCTGCTTACAGTAGGGACTGTATTACAATATTCCCCTCGTCTCCTGGACTGCCCCTCCATTTCCTTGTAAAATCAGAGTTCAAGAAGACAAAGACATAATGGAGATATTTCACCCTACACATACTGTTGACTTTAAAACTCTTAATTTTGTTGTCTGCACCTCACCGAAGGGTCTGGCAGTTCTGAGCAGATTTTGCACCTAAAGGATGCTTCCTTGGACGTTTGGAGCTGAATCTGTCTATTTATTTGTAAGTTTAAGAAAGTCTGATGTTATCAATACTGAAGCTTTTGCCTTTTATGGGCTTCTAAAGTGGGCAGAGGAATGCAGTTATGTCATATTTTCTCCTAAAATTCCCCAGGAGCAATAAAAATAGACACAGACGAGTCAATTGTTTACAGTATAGAGCTGTAAAATGAGTGTGGGTAGAATAGTACAGATCATTTGCTCTTGGGAGAACATGAAGAGTTTAAAAAGTCCCATACTTGGACGGTGTATTTTCTAAATATAATAAGTGTCTTTAACTACTATATACTCAAGCAACTGATACAATGTTCTTATAATGTATGCACGTGTTGTTGCGTTGTACTTACATTTAAAGTACCTGTATTTAATTACATCAGTACACTGTTAACCTAAAGGCCCGAGTAAACTTTTCCACGTTCTGGATCGGATCGCGCTTGGCCGACCGCGCTGCCTTCCAAAGTATAATGTTATTTTTCTATTTCTTTATTTGTATTTTTTCACCCTTTATCTCCCCAATGTGTAACGCCCAATTCCCAATGCGCTCTAAGTTGCCTCCGCGTCTGAGACCGTCAATCCGCGCATCTTATCACGTGACTTGTTGAGCGTGTTACCGTGGAGACGTAGCGCGTGTGGAGGCTTCACGCTATTCTCCGCGGCATCCACACACAACTCACCACACGCCCCACCGAGAGCGAGAACCACATTATAGCGACCACGAGGAGGTTACCCCATGTGACTCTACTCTCCCTAGCAACCGGGCCAATTTGGTTACCCCATGTGACTCTACCCTCCCTAGCAACCGGGCCAATTTGGTTACCCCATGTGACTCTACCCTCCCTAG
>JAVLUX010000038.1:610000-630000 GCA_032164185.1 Moxostoma hubbsi | reverse complement strand
ATTATATTTACATTATATTTATATTATATTTATATTATATTATATTTATATTATATTTATATTTACATATATTTATATTATATTTATATTTACATTATATTTATATTATATTATATTTATATTTACATTATATTTACATTATATTATATTTACATTATATTATATTTATATTATAGTTATGTTTACATTATATTTATATTATATTATATTTACATTATATTTATATTATATTTACATTATATTATATTTACATTATATTTATATGTACATTATATTTACATTATATTATATTATATTTACATTATATTTATATTATATTATATTTATATTATATTTATATTTACATTATATTTATATTATATTATATTTATATTATATTTATATTTACATTATATTTATATTATATTTATATTATATTTATATTATATTTACATTATATTTATATTATATTATATTTACATTATATTTACATTATATTTATATTATATTTACATTATATTTATATTATATTTATATTTACATTATATTATATTTATATTATATTTATATTTACATTATATTTATATTATATTATATTTATATTATATTTACATTATATTATATTTATATTATATTTATATTTACATTATATTTATATTATATTATATTTATATTATATTATATTATATTTATATTTACATTATATTTATATTATATTTACATTATATTTACATTATATTTATATTATATTTACATTATATTTATATTATATTTATATTATATTATATTTATATTATATTTATATTTACATATATTTATATTATATTTATATTTACATTATATTTATATTATATTATATTTACATTATATTTACATTATATTTATATTATATTTACATTATATTTATATTATATTTATATTATATTATATTTACATTATATTATATTTATATTATATTTATATTTACATTATATTTATATTATATTATATTTATATTATATTTACATTATATTATATTTATATTATATTTATATTTACATTATATTTATATTATATTATATTTATATTATATTATATTATATTTATATTTACATTATATTTATATTATATTTACATTATATTTACATTATATTTATATTATATTTACATTATATTTATATTATATTTATATTATATTATATTTATATTATATTTATATTTACATATATTTATATTATATTTATATTTACATTATATTTATATTATATTATATTTATATTTACATTATATTTACATTATATTATATTTACATTATATTATATTTATATTATAGTTATGTTTACATTATATTTATATTATATTATATTTACATTATATTTATATTATATTTACATTATATTATATTTACATTATATTTATATGTACATTATATTTACATTATATTATATTATATTTACATTATATTTATATTATATTATATTTATATTATATTTATATTTACATTATATTTATATTATATTATATTTATATTATATTTATATTTACATTATATTTACATTATATTTATATTATATTTATATTATATTTACATTATATTTATATTATATTATATTTACATTATATTTACATTATATTTATATTATATTTACATTATATTTATATTATATTTATATTATATTATATTTACATTATATTATATTTATATTATATTTATATTTACATTATATTTATATTTATATTATATTTACATTATATTATATTTATATTATATTTATATTTACATTATATTTATATTATATTATATTTATATTATATTTAATCATCAGTCTGCCTCAGTTATAGATGAAGAGTTTATGCTGTACAGACGCTCGCTGTAGAATAATATATGTTGTTAAAATAACATTCTCTTATGAAACATCTATAGGACACTGTTCTGGAGGTGGGCACAACCAATGCCACCTGCCCCCAGTGCCAGTGCTGCAGCTGGTGATCAATATATTTATATGGATAAATCATGTCTTTTGTGAGACCAACACGGCTACAGCTAATCCAGTCCATAAAGGCTGTGTTATGGTGGCACGAGGGGCCCCATAAAGCCTTGGGTGGCACTAGGGGCCCCATAAAGCCTTGGGTGGCACGAGGGGCCCCAAACAATCGTAGTTCTTCACATTTGACATTCTTTATCAAAACAGTCCGTTTTAACTATTTTCTTTGGGGAGATAGAGGTTAAACTTCTGATCTGAGGATGGGCGAAGACTGGCAGATTAATGCCAATGTGACCGTGGCATCACTGGCATTCATCATCTTCATGTCTTCCTCTCAATGCAATGTTTTAATGCCCTTTATTGGCATAATAGAAGCAGTGAAGCAGTGTTGCCAAAGCATTGCAATAGAAGTCAAATTATACAATATTTCTGCTACAATACTGGCGCAATTATAATAACTGAACACACATTTGCATATATAACAAATCTCCACCTGTTATAACAAACACAACCCTGCGATATAAAGTGTGTTATAAATCACTCACTGTGTTAGATTCGTCTGTTCATCCCGCTGCTGTCATCACACACTGATGTCAGCGCGATTCCCGGTGATTCCGCGGCATTTTTCGGGATTCCCCGCCGGTCATTTGGGATTCAAAATAGGAAAACACGTTTGCTGCTTCAACACAAGCAGGACGCATGTTTCAGGGGCGTTCACGCAGGCACAAGGGAACGCGTGCGTCAGAAGTCGGGTGTGATTTATTCACGCGGTAAAAATTACAATAATAATAAAAAATCTAAAAGTCATTCGTGAATTATCTGGTACAAATAGCTCGTTGGGGAAACATCCTTTGTAATAACAGACCTGTTTTCAGTCATATTTGCGTTGTTTGTTCACTTATTTAGTGAAACATAACTTGGAGAGTTTTGCAACAGGTCCTTTCCCTGACCTTAACCGTGAGTGAAAGTGACCCCGCCCTCGTTCGCAGATCCCGCCCCCATTTGGAGGACGCGCTCATAGATCAACACGGTGGCGTTTGTCTCCACCTAGCGACGGTTGCGTAACATTACACTAGTGCGAGCAACTGAACTAATCAATAGCTTTGAGTAGATTTGATATTCAGTAATCACGCTCTCATTTAGCTGTTATATTTGAGTTTGATGTGTTTTTGTCTTCATTTAGAGTGGCCTGAAATAATGAGTGAATGTTTGACCCATTGCATATTACTAATGTTATGATGATGTAAATGTAAATTCTGCTGCTGAAATTGTGTGGAAATTTGCTCATTGTTGTCAGTTACTTTTTTTAAATATAATGTAACATTTACAGTAAGTTAAGTAGACCGGTATAATAAGCATTACCTGGCTAAAGGACCATTTCACTCTAATTTTACATTCTTTTTATTTATTTATTGTATCCCCTTTTCTCCCAGTCTGGAATTCCCACTACTTAGTTGGTCCTGGTGGTGGCGCGGTTACTCGCCTCAATCCGGGTGGCGGACAAGTGTCAGTTGCGTCCGTGTCACGTGACTCGTTGTACATGACACCGCGGAGACTTGAGCAAAACATAAGCTGATTTAAATATCTGTTTTAATTTAATTTCATGGAAGTAACTAATATTATTGTTTTATTAAAGGCCTGAATAGAAAATTACTACAATAAAATACGCCAGTCAGGTCTCCTTAGCAACCAAATTGACCCGGTTGCTAGGGAGGGTAGAGTCACATGGGGTAACCAAATTGGCCCGGTTGCTAGGGAGGGTAGAGTCACATGGGGTAACCAAATTGGCCCGGTTGCTAGGGAGGGTAGAGTCACATGGGGTAACCAAACTGGACCGGTTGCTAGGGAGGCTAGAGTCACATGGGGTAACCTCCTCGTGGTCACTATAATGTGGTTCTCGCTCTCGGTGGGGCGTGTGGTGAGTTGTGTGTGGATGCCACGGAGAATAGCGTGAAGCCTCCACACACACTATGTCTCCATGGTAACACACTCAAGTCACGTGATAAGATGCGCGGATTGACGGTCTCAGACGCGGAGGCAACTGAGATTCATCCTCCACCACCCGGATTGAGGCGAGTCACTACACCACCACAAGGACTTGGAGCGCATTGGGAATTGGGCGTTCCAAACTGGGGAGAAAATAAAAATAATAATAATAATAATAATAATAATAATAATAATAGGAATAAAAAAATAATTCCGCCAAGTAATTTAGTTAATTAGTCAACTGTTTACAGTTGCCGAGTTAAAGACTTTGGTTAATGTAATTTCTGTGACACTAGCGCCACCGAACAGAACCGCAGAAATAAACGATGTTTTCAAAGCAGCTTCCTGAATACGCCCCCTTACTGCCGAACAGATAGCCCCGCCCCATCTCACGTCATTGGTTGAGTAATGTCATTGGGGCGGGTCTAAACGGATCAATCAAAACAAACAGAATAATTGCTATAGCTCCACAGAGACACAGTGTTTACAGTTTTCAGGGAAATGAACCTATGAACGACTTTTATTTATCTGCGCATATTAAACGGGGATAGCAGGAAGTATTTTAACACTGATAAACTGACTTACTTCAGCTTTATTTACATTTAAAAAATATCTGAATTAAATCAAATTATTTGGATCAAATTATCCGTTCACTTTATAAGTTATGGACGTAATGTTTCCCACACAAAACAGCAGCACCAAAATAACACGATAAACATGAACGTGACTATTAATTCTACAATAAATACCCAAAACTTAACCGCAGCTCCCAGAATTCATAATAAAAGAACATAGTTTAAATATTTATTGTAATAATTACAGTATGTGTTTACAGTAGACACTGAAGCATTACTAGGTAACAAGGAAGTGCAGATCAAAAATTAAACTGAAGAGGAAATCTGTTTCCACAGCAGTGATTAACATCATCTCTGTTTACTCATTTGCATAAACAGTTGAAGCTCCTCCCACACGCAGTACACTTGTATAAATAGGCAGGTAAATGTGCGGTTTGGGTTTACACACTGATCTCATGTGAATCTCTTGACTGAAGGTGAGTCCTGGGATCTAATAATGCAACAATAGATTGATGTTGTTTGTTTTATAAGTGTTTGCACAGGTGAAGCTGCTGCTTGTAAATGGATCTGATTCTTTTGTTCATGGAAGAAAAGGCTTTGATCTCGTTTTTATCTACGTCAAAATCATTTTTGTTTTGGATTTTGACCTGAAAGTGTCAAAGAGACTGAACGTTATCATGCAGCAGAATATTTATAATTGTTTATCAGAACCATAAATGGAAACATTGTGATTGACATCTCTGTTTGTCCTTGCAGCTCCACCCACATCTGTCCAGAATGGGGTTTGGCACTAACAGTGAGGTGATTGACAGCAGGTCAAAGGTCAGCCTCTGCTCGGGCTCGTGTCACGCAGAGAACATCCTGCAGGTGCTGAACTCGTACCGACGCAGTGGGACGTTCACAGACGTGGTGTTGCAGGTGGACGGCTGCGAGTTTCCTTGCCATCGTGCAACCCTCTGCGCCAGCAGCGCGTTCTTCAACCGCATGTTCAACGGTCAGTTCCGGGAGAGCCGGCAGGCCGTCGTCAAGCTCCAGGGAATCTCCAGTAGAGTCATGGAACATCTCCTCAACTTCATATACGAGGGCAAACTGATGCTGGAGGAGGAGAACGTGGAGAGCATCTTCCAGGCGGCCGATCAGCTGGACGTTCCCGTCCTGTCCAAAGCCTGCGTGCAGTTCCTGCAGAAAAGCGTCAGTCACGCCAACTGTCTGGGCCTCATGGATTTAGCCGGCTCGTTCTTCCTCCAGCCGCTGCAGGAGCAGTGCCAGAACCTGCTGTACCAGGACTGCGAGGAGGTCTTCAAACACGACGAGTTCCTCAGTCTGCCCAAAGCCAGAGTCCTCGAGCTTCAGGCCTGCGAGCAGCTGCAGGTGTCTGAGGAGGTTCTGGTGGCGGCCGTCCTCCGCTGGATCCATCACAAACCTGCAGACAGGAAACAGGACGTCCGGGAGCTGCTGGAGAAGCTGCGTCTTCCTCTGCTGGATCCGGCATTCTTCACGAGCGTGCTGGAGGCCGATGATCTGGTGCAGGACTGCAGAGACTGTCGACCGCTGCTGCAGGAGGCCAGACTGTACCACGCTTACGGGCGAGAGGTCAGCTCAGAGCGCACCAAACCCAGGAGGTGAGACGAGCCCCTGATCTGAAGGGTTGGGAAGGATGCTTATTTTTTCACTTGCTTTGACTATAAACAGTAGCCTGACAGTACAGTGAGACAAAATGCACTAATATTAAAAGTCAAAATGATGCTCTAATGTGGATTTTCATTGCACACAATTTTGGTAAAACTTTCTATGAAGCCCATATTTATAATGCATTATAAAGGCATTATAAATGTGTTATAATGCATTCTAAAGGCATTATAAATGTGTTATAATGCATTATAAAGGCATTATAAATGTGTCATAATGCATTCTAAAGGCATTATAAATGTGTCATAATGCATTATAAAGGCATTATAAATGTGTTATAATGCATTATAAAGGCATTATAAATGTGTTATAATGCATTATAAAGGCATTATAAATGTGTTATAATGCATTATAAAGGCATTATAAATGTGTCATAATGCATTATAAAGGCATTATAAATGTGTCATAATGCATTATAAAGGCATTATAAATGTGTTATAATGCATTATAAAGGCATTATAAATGTGTTATAATGCATTATAAAGGCATTATAAATGTGTTATAATGCATTCGTAGAGTCTCATATAATGTTGCAACTTCTCATAAATAATTGCAACCAAATCTGTAATGCATTATAATACTTACCTATTCATAGTCATATATATAATATAAAGCATTATAACATGAGCAACGTCATATCTTATCTGTAGAAGATCTAATGTATTATATCTATTTGTATTAATTATATATATACAGTATAGGTATATGCAAATTAGGTATGCTGTAAGTAAAGTAACATCCATAAGATATATTTACGTGGTTTTAAACTATAACAAGATATTACATATGTCTTAACTTTGTAGCTTTACAAGTGTTTTTCTTACACATTCATGAACTGACTGTATATAAGAAGATGTTGCTTTTGTAACTGTACTTAAAGCAAGTCAAGTCCACTTATAATGTTATATGATCACATCAAACTTATGAATGGTTACACTATGACTCGTTGTGCATGACACCGCGGAGACTCACAGCATGTGGAGACTCATGCTACTCTCCACGATCCACACACAACTCACCACACGCCCCATTGAGAGAACCACTAATCACCACCACGAGGAGGTTACCCCATGTGACTCTACCCTCCCTAGCAACCGGGACAATTTGGTTACCCCATGTGACTCTACCCTCCCTAGCAACCGGGACAATTTGGTTACCCCATGTGACTCTACCCTCCCTAGCAACCAGGACAATTTGGTTACCTCATGTGACTCTACCCTCCCTAGCAACCGGGACAATTTGGTTACCCCATGTGACTCTACCCTCCCTAGCAACCGGGACAATTTGGTTACCCCATGTGACTCTACCCTCCCTAGCAACCAGGACAATTTGGTTACCTCATGTGACTCTACCCTCCCTAGCAACCGGGACAATTTGGTTACCTCATGTGACTCTACCCTCCCTAGCAACCGGGACAATTTGGTTACCCCATGTGACTCTACCCTCCCTAGCAACCGGCCCAATTTGGTTACCCTATGTGACTCTACCCTCCCTAGCAATCAGGCTAATTTGGTTGCTAAGGAGACCTGGTGTCAAAAGGATCTGTAATATTAATATATATATATATATATATATATATATATATATATGTGTGTGTGTGTTTCTCAGGCGTTCTGGTTGGGCAGAGATGATCTTTGTGATCGGTGGATGTGATAAGAACGGTTTTTCCCGACTGTCTCTCACAGAGAAGATGAATCCTCTCACAGGAGATTGGCTCTCTGCCGTCACACTGCCTGGATACTCCAAATCTGAGTTTGCAGCCTGTGAACTTCACAATGACATTTATTTATCAGGTATCACACATGCATTGTATTATTGTAACAACACCGTGACAGATAAAGCAGTAAAATGTTTTTTTTCATGTCATGTTTATTTAATAATGATAATAATAATTCGGGGGTCTGTGTATCTCAGCGAGTATTGACGCTGACTATCACACCTGGAGTCGCGAGTTTGAATCCAGGGCGTGCTGAGTGACTCCAGTCAGGTCTCCTTAGCAACCAAATTGGGCCGGTTGCTAGGGAGGGTAGAATCACATGGGGTAACCAAATTGGGCCGGTTGCTAGGGAGGGTAGAATCACATGGGGTAACCAAATTGGCCCGGTTGCTAGGGAGGGTAGAATCACATGGGGTAACCAAATTGGCCGGTTGCTAGGGAGGGTAGAGTCACATGGGGTAACCAAATTGGCTCGGTTGCTAGGGAGGGTAGAGTCACATGGGGTAACCAAATTGGCCCGGATGCTAGGGAGGGTAGTGTCACATGGGGTAACCAAATTGGCCGGTTGCTAGGGAGGGTAGAGTCACATGGGGTAACCAAATTGGCCCGGATGCTAGGGAGGGTAGAGTCACATGGGGTAACCAAATTGGCCCGGATGCTAGGGAGGGTAGAGTCACATGGGGTAACCAAATTAGCCCGGTTGCTAGGGAGGGTAGAGTCACATGGGATAAACCAAATTAGCCCGGTTGCTAGGGAGGCTAGAGTCACATGGGGTAACCTCCTCGTGGTCGCTATAATGTGGTTCTCGCTCTCGGTGGGGCGTGTGGTGAGTTGTGCGTGGATGCCGTGGAGAATAGCGTGAAGCCTCCACACGCGCTATGTCTCCATGGTAACACGCTCAAGTCACATGATAAGATGCGCGGATTGACGGTCTCAGACAAGGAGGCAACTGAGAATTAGCATTTTAATGAGAGGAAATTCAATTGTTGATATCTATAAGTCATAATCAGCTTGTGAAACATGTTATATAAAAGAATCTTTAATGCTGATGAAGTGTTTGCAATGATGTTTTGTCTGCGGTGGTGTGAGATGTTTAATGAGGTCTGTTTGCGCATGCGCTGGTGTGTGTCTGCAGGCGGGCAGCTGAACAGTGCAGACGTGTGGTGTTTCATGTCTCGACTCAATCAGTGGGTGCGTGTGTGCGGACTCAACAGAGGCAGATGGAGACACAAGATGACTTCCTTGTGTGGAAAAGTGAGGCTCATTTTACTTTGTTTACATTCAAAGGGTCTGTTCACCCATAAATAAACATTCTGTCATCATTTACCCATCTTCACGTGGTTCCAAACCTAAATGAGTTTCTTCTGTGGAACACAAAAGGAGATGTTAGACAGAATGACAGTCTCATTATCTATTTTTCCGTGCAATGAATCTCATATTTCTTTGTTTGTGTTGTAGTTGTATGTCGTTGGCGGTTATAACGGTCGCGAGCGCTTGTCGAGCGTGGAGTGCTACAGTCCCCACAACAACACGTGGAAGAGCGTCGCTGATCTCTTACTTCCTGTCACTTCTGCTGCCATCACCAGCTGCTGTGGGAAACTCTACGCTATTGGAGGAGCCGTGAGTGATGTCACCAACACCAACAAGGTATCAAATCTAAACCAAACCGGTTCAACAGTCCATCAGCTCATCATTACAGAGAGAGATTCTATTTCACTGCACTCAGGGATTTGTGTGTTAAGTCAAGTCAAGTCAAGTCAATTTTATTTGTATAGCGCCTTTCACAACACACATCGTTTCAAAGCAGCTTTACAGAAGTTCAGCATTAACAGACAATAAAAATGTAATGTCTATAAAGTCGATAAATCATCATCCTTGTGCAGGGCTCCAAACTGCAACTAAAACTGGTCGCATTTGTGACCAAATAAATTTATTTGTGAGTGTAATTTCTGTCAAGGTCGCCATTGGCGACAGTAAAAGTTTACTCCCTTTGATTTTAAAATTTGCATTACATTTCCCGAGATACATTACAAAAGTTTATATCAAAGAAATAGCGGGGAAAACGGAGTTCATTGCAGGAACTAACCATTTCAAAAAAGAGACTGTGAGAAAACACGGTGACAGTAACAAGCATAAAAAATGCACGTGATCACAAAATTGCGAAGAATGGTCCACAGACTACACTGTTAGCACGTGCAGTTTTTCTTGCATGCGAGCTGTTAATATAATAAACAAATTCAATGGCTACCCATTGAAAACAAATGATAAATTATAAAGATTATAATTATTATAAATAAATATTATACATACTTATATTCATATTTATAAAAAATATTAATATTGTAAAATTTCTCAATTTTTAACAGACTCAATGATGACTCAAATGACACAGAATGAAACTCATTCTGTGAAATATCATTATTAGCAGATTTTCTGAGCCACCAAATTTACACCCAGTGATATATAATGTAAAATCAGGAAACAAAATCGTATTCTTAGTATTTTTGTCTTGTTTTGATGTATTTTTATAAGCATAAATCCATCGTCATGGTTACAAAGTTGTAACATTGTCTCTATCTTCACACAGATGTGGTTAATAAGTGATTTAATGACAGTAAAATCATGTTAACACACATATTGTTTATGTCTTGTGTCTATACTTGTGAAACAGTATTTTAATGTTGACAGATTAAACCCCATTGACTTGCATTGGAAGTGTCTCACTGGAACACACATTTGTGCTTTTTTACATTTTGAAACATTAAAAATTCTTAAAATATGTAATTTTGCTTCTGAAGTGACTGTATCTTAAAGATATCTTTACTGGAATTTTTTGCAACTATTTGTGTATATTCAGACATTGAGATTGTGAGCAGTTTCTGCAGTTTCTCTTCTATCGTCTGTTGTGACAGCAGCTTTATTTCCTGATGTCTGTGATGTTTATCCACGCATCATCAGTGTTGTTCTGGAGAATCTGATAATGATCTTTGTGTGTTTATGTGTGTCAGGTTCAGTGTTATGATCCAGCGAGTGAGCAGTGGGTGTTCGTGACATCGTGCCCGTTCTCTCAACGCTCCATCAATGCAGTCTCGCTCAACGGCTGTATTTACGTCACCGGCGGTCTTCTGGATGATATCTTCTGTTACACACCGAGTGAAGACATGTGGAGAAAAGCTGCCACGCTGCCCATCAGTCTGGTGCGAATCAACTCTTCATACTGAAATTAATTCATCTGATAGTTGTTTTCAGTAGTGGATCAATGAGATGATGACCATAAAACACCTTTAAAAAATCAGACTAGATTACAAAGACATTCAGTCAATTCATGTTTCACTTTATATATATATATATATAAAAAGTCTATTCAACATTAACAAAAATGTTTTTGTTAAAATGACTAACCATGTAGTTTGGCAATTTTATTTTAAAATATTAATTAATTTTTCTTCATTACAATATCAGGACAGTTACTAACATTTTTACTTTGACACACAAAATGCCATAAATATCAATAGAAACTTTAATTCCGAAATGGAAAAGTTAATAAAAAAAGAGGTGTCTAACCCGTTTTCTCCCCAATTTGGAACGCCCAATTCCCAATGCGCTCCAAGTCCTCGTGGTGGTGTAGTGACTCGCCTCAATCCGGGTGGCGGAGGACGAATCTCAGTTGCCTCCGCGTCTGAGACCGCCAATCCGCGCATCTTATCACGTGATTTGTTGAGCGCGTTACCATGGAGACGTAGCGTGTGTGGAGGCTTCACGCTATTCTTCGCGGAATCCACGCACAACTCACCCCACGCCCCACCGAGAGCGAGAACCACATTATAGTGACCACGAGGAGGTTACCCCATGTGACTCTACCCTCCCTAGCAACCGGGACAATTTGGTTACCCCATGTGACTCTACCCTCCCTAGCAACCGGCCCAATTTGGTTACCCCATGTGACTCTACTCTCCCTAGCAACCGGCCCAATTTGGTTACCCCATGTGACTCTACCCTCCCTAGCAACCGGCCCAATTTGGTTGCTAAGGACACCTGACTAAGATTCGTCCTCTGCCACCCGGATTGAGGTACCACGCCACCACAAGGACTTAAGAGTGCATATGGAACTGGGCATGCCAAATTGGGGAGAAAATTGCAGAAATAAAAAAATTGTAATGATAGATGCGAGGTTCGGCAATTCGTTTCCAATAAACTCATAATAAAATATCTCATAAAAAGATTTGTTACGTGCAATGTTTTAGACAAACAAACTGCAGAACCACACTGCTTTCTTATTGCAAGGACAATATAACAAAATATATCAATAATTACAATTCAGATTTTCATCTCGCAAAATCGGCACAGATTTGGTGTGAACAGGCCTTAAATAGAATCTGGAGACACTGCATTTCGTTGTCTTTGTACTTTGTACACAATGACAATAAAGTTGAATCTAATCTAATGAATCTAATCTAAATAAACAAAGCCCGAAACTGCCGTTTCTCGGTGCGGTCAGCGCTGCTAACATGAGTCGTGTGACGTAACCCGATCTAAGGGGGAAAGAATGAAACCCGGCTCATGCGCGCGCTTGCATGTGTTTGCTGCAGCTGGATTGTAACGTGATGGCTCGTGACATATTGAATCATAATATACTGTTTGTGTCATGGTGTGTATCTTATCATGAAGATAATCAGCCAAACACTTCTCTGTAAAGACGAAACAGTTTGTTCTTAAAGTTAAAGAAGGATCGAAGTAAACAAAATGTTCTTAGCCCATTACAACTATATACATTTTTGATTAGTCTTTTTTTGGCTTGTTTTCCAATATAAATATCATAAATCCTTTAAAACAATGTACATTTACTTTAGGCGCTATACCGCAGAAGAAAAATGGACCCACTTTATCCTCGGTGGCTTTAACTACTTAACCATTAGATGCAATATACTTATTATGTACATACATGTCGTTGCATTGAAATTACTTGCATGTAATTACATTTGTAGTTACATTGTTAACTTTACCACTAACCTAACTCTAACCCCTTACTCCTAACCCTTCCCGTACCTATTTAGCAAGTCTAAATATCTTATATGTTGCTTCTCAAGGAAATGTATCTTGTTTTAAGGATTTTTGAGACGATTTTAAACGGAAAACAAGACAAAAACACAATAACAGGATTTTTTGCGGTGAATTAAACTTAAGTATTTTTTCCCTTTAATTCAGTGAATGTCCTTTAGAGGTATTTTTAAAATATAAAAAATTAATCGGTTAAGAGCTAATGAGCTAATATTCGATTAATCTAATCATTAGATCCATTGATTATCAAAATAATTGTTAGTTGCAGCCCTACTCCTTACACTCAAACTACTTATATATAGTTTTATTTATATGAATACTGTTTCTAAACTCACAATCAACAACTTTAAATCAATATTGTTATCATTCGTTGGATTGCATCATTTGCAATGCTTCATGGTATTGTAGTTCATTCCCTCAAGTACACAGTTGTATTTTTGTCTTTTGTGGGATGTTTCTAAATACTTTTTTGCTTAAAATCAAAGTTTGTAATGTTGTGATTCACCTCAGAGCTGGTTGGTTTGATTCATGGCGCACAACTCTGATTTTATACAATCCATATGGGGAAAAAACGTCCAGAACAAAGTCAACTGAAAAAGTGGATGGCACTGTTGTGCTCTAGAGCAAGTGCTATAATACAAAACTGCCAATCTGTGTGTTTCAGGAGGGCTGTGGACTGACTGTGTGTAACGGGAAGGTTTATGTTGTCGGTGGACGTGACAAGTGTTCGATCGCGGTTGACCGGATCTGGGCGTTTGATCCGATAAGCGGGAAACTGACAGAAGAGAAACCGCTGTCGCGCTGTCTCAGTTACCACGGCTGCGTCACTGTACTACAGCGTATCTGATCAACATCAGCCAATCACAGAAGACCTCACGCACAACAGCCAATCAATGACGCTTAGCAACCAATCACAGAAGACCTCACTCACAACAGCCAATCAATGACGCTTAGCAACCAATCACAGAAGACCTCACTCACAACAGCCAATCAATGACGCTTGGCAACCAATCACAGAGCACCTCGCTAGAACCAATCATCTTCATGAAAACGGCTCATTTCATCATTCGGATCCACTGACTTTGTCATTTTCCCAGCGTCAGAAATTAACCAGGACTTTGCAAAAATGTCCCAAATATTCTAAATGTGGAGGCAAAAAAAAAAAAAAAAAATGTGTTTATGCTCTATGAAATATATTGATGAATATTTGTTGGATATATTTCATAGGCCTAGCATAGAACATAATCTAGTTATGAGTTTAGTATTTATGCTGTTTCATAAAGGAAAACAAATCCCCAGAAAATCAATTTGAGGTCAAATTCAGACATTTAGTTCTGACACAAACTTCCTCTTCCACATCAATCACACCAGCTAGACCCATTTCTGCTCATCAAACTGGATGGGGACTTTATAAATGACAAAAGAAAATTTTATATACTTAAAATTTACAAAAATGTAAATGCTGTTGAAATAGTTATATGCTGTAACTAGATATAGAAGCTTGAACTGGTTTAACAGGAACAATTTTCTTGAAGGACAAAATACTGCTCCGGAATACCTGAAGTTTTTTAACACTTGTAATAGTAACATGATTGCTTCAGTAATGTTTGATTATTATTGAAGTCTAATTTGATTGTTTTATACATTGATTTTACTGAAGCAAATCCAGACGAATACATTGGAATTTTACAACAAGCATTCCTATTTATGGATGTGAAGTCTAATGCACACAAATGGAAATCCCAATATGAAGAACTTTATACTGTGAATATTTATAAAGTTATACACTAATAAAGATGATCATTTTATGTTGCTCGAGTTCTGTATTTACAGCTTTATAAGCCCACTACAAAAAAAACAAACAAATCCTCTAGGAAATATTACTAAAGCCCAAGTTTATTTATATTTTTATTAAAGTTGTAGGTTCAATTCCAGATAGAAGAGTTCAGACTCTCTTTTCTGTCCAATCAGAATGAAGCTCTTGAATAAGACACGCCCCCAGGTGTCTCAGAAATTCATATTCTGAAGATGCTTTAAAATAAAAATAATTTAGCAGACATTTCTGACACCGGTTTAGTTTAAATATATTAAAGGAATATTCCGGGCTCAATCAGCAGCATTTGTGTCAATGTTGATTACCACAAAAATGTTGTTCGCTAACCGCCGGGCCGGATATAAAATATGAAGAAGGCGGCAAACATTACAGAATGAAAACCTTCCTGGAATAAACGCAGTTCGGTCAGGATTAATAATAGATGTGTTGTGCTAATCTGGAAGCCAATACTTCAGTTAATACCTTTTGACAATATTTAAGAGGGCAATGGCTCTATAATTTGCTGGCTCTGTCTCACGTTTCCCTTTCTTCAAAACTACACAAATATTTGCTTCATATAAAGAGTCCGGAAGTTTCTTTCTACCTTGAATGGTATTTAGTAAATCTGCTACTGAAATTTCAGAGTCAAAATCACTTTTAATATGATTGTGGCTTTTTTCAAAATTAGTGAATCCTCTAAGAGTCTGTATCTTTAATTCTTGTAGTATAAAATTCCCTGAAACAATCATTTATCTCTTTAGGATTAGTTATTAAACTGCACAGTTTCGATTTTATCATATGAATCGCTTTCTTAGCTTGTTCTCCGCTTAAATGTCTTAGAAGAATTTTGAGCCGGGGGACAAGTCTGCGAGGTTGCTTAACAGGCAAATAAGTAACCTTCTTCTTAAACTTATAAGGATAGAATTATGTTCATACTTTAACTTTAGGATTTTATTATAACCAGATTTTAAGAGAGACGTTCTATATTTGTATGCATGAGCTCTACAACAACTTCGTGTTTCATGGCGAAAGATCAAATTTGTCAGACCGTCACGGCCACACCGTGCAGTGAAAACTCAAAAGCTTCATAATTTAGCACCGCCAAGGCCTTTAGATTAGAATCACCAAATATGAAGATCGGATGATATCTCTAGGAGGAGTTCATTAAAGTATGAGGCCTGGAAATGGAAAAAACGGAGCAAAAATATAAGATAACAAAGCAAAATGGCTGACTTCCTGTTGATTTTAGGGCATGAGTCCAAGAGACTTTCTTGTGGGTATTGGCATGTTACACATTTGTACCGATTTTCGTACATGTAGGTTAAACGTAGCGTAAAGCGCACATCGTTTAAATTTTGTAGGTGGCGCTATTGAGCCATTTCCCCACACTGACGTTCTATACGACATGAAATGGCCTTGCATCACAACCTTAAATGTATCCCACAAGAATTAATCTGAGACCTCTACATTGTCGTTAGTCTCAAAAAATTCATCTATTTCTCCAGTTAAATGATATAAAAGGTGGGTCTTTGATTAGCATTGGGTTAAAACACCAGCAGTAATTTCGCTTAGGCAAAATACCTTCAAGTTGAAGTGTGATTGGGCTGTGATATCAATATATTATGATATTTAGTCTTATTTATATTAGTAATCAATTCTAGTGTATGATTTGTGAACATGAGAATAAAACGAAAAATCTCCACCCACTAATGCATTTCTGGAATTATGCTAAACATTTTGCGAAAGAATTCTGGGTCATAAAATTGGGCTATATTGAGTAAAGTTATGGGGAGAGAATTAATATGCCGTGATACCATTATATATGTACCCTGTGGATCAGCAACCATGGAAGAGAGCTGGAAAAGATCATTCTTGCGGAAAAGAATAGCCACACCTCTAGCTTTGGCGTTACATGAGACCTGGTAAACCTGAGATATCCAATTGGTTCTAAGTCTACCTTGATGTATAAGGAATATTATATCAGCCTTAAGCGATTTCAAATGTGCAAATACTCCTTAATAACACGGCCAAGCCCTCCTACATTCCAAGAAGCCAATGTAATATTTCCCCCATTAATATTAGCCATCATTCCTTAGAAAGAAAACAATTAAAATGAGGCAGTCTGTATAATAAAAAGGAACAAAACACATAAATAACGTACATATAGAACTTCAAAGTCAACCCACACCCTCCCACGTCTGGCTTCCCCGAAATGAAGCACTACGTTCCCCCTTTGACTCGGAAACACTAATCAGAGGATTCATCCCGAGTCTCTTCACTCGCAGTAATCCCGCTCAACTCCACTTCCAATTATATACATTTAAAGTGCTGAAACTATTAACAGTAGGGCCGTCTTAAAACAAGAAAAATAAAGGCGTTCATTTTAGAGTGTTTACAAAGTGTCAACGGGCAATGTAAGTATTTAATGAGAGATACCCGTGCTGTGCATATGTTCTCCACCTGCCTCAACTTGGTCTCCATAAATTTCGCGGCCTCTGCAGGGTCATCGAAGATCTTGAGCTGTCCGTTGTGCTGTACACGGAGCCTTGCCGGAGACTGTGTGTAACCTTTAATTCTCTCAATGCCCATCGCTGTTCCGTCACCTCTGCAGGACATGCACCTTGTATCCGTTGTAATCCAGGTTGCAGTCTCGCCGAATTCTGAGGATTAATTCCTTTTCCTGAAAGAAATGCACACGCGCAATGATCATGCGAGCCTCTCTCTATCTCATTAGATATCTTTTCCCACATCAATGGCACATCAACATCGCCGGTAGAAGCATGACTAGCAGAAGGATTAGCTTCATCACCGCTAGCCAGTGGCTGAGGTCCAGCACTTTTCAAAGTTTTTGCCACTTTTAAAGGCATTTTCTCGCATCAAAATTTAGGCCAAGCGAGTTAAGCAAAGGTTTACAACATGGGTACACAAAATAAAAAGAAAGACGGCAAATAATTAAACTAGTTTGAAAAACTTGTCGTGGAGAAGCCCGATGAAACACGTTTACTCCATGTGAACCTCAGCAGCTCCCCCGTTCTCGGGTCATTTTTGACATATTCTGATATCGTTTCTTTAATAAAAATGGTTTCCTTTATCTGAGTGGTACAAGACTTGGTGACTGTTCCTCCACTAGCTCTCTAAACACACACACAAAATATGGACTTGATTCGATAAATCTGTGGTTGTCAAGTGACACTTGTGGTGTTCGGGTCAAAATTGACCCGCCATAGGAAATGAATGGGAAATACTACAATACTGAGATTTATTTATTTGTATTTGTCAAATAAAAATCAATAAAACATCCACAATGCAGAAAACAGGCACGCACACACATACAGATTTGTTTTTATTATATTAATGATCTCCCTAAACCATCACACAAACATGTGCACATCACTAGATTTGAAGAACATCATCATCTGACCCAGTAAAGAGCTTTTCTCGGACATTTGGCCCTCACGAGTGTAAACAAACCTGTCTATATATACCAAACATACCACACAGGTCGAGTCTGAGTCTGACCCCTGTGTGACAAACTTCATGCTGGAATTGTGACGTTTGATGTCTGAAATAAATGACAATCAGATTTGACTAACAGCATGGTCAGGTTTGACCGCATATTAGAGCATCATTGCAAAATCTGACACGTCAACACGATGCTACAATTTGACAAATAATAGTTTTTAAGAATGTCTAAATATGTATCAAATGTGTAACTTGAGGTAATGTGCAAGTTTGTTACAACATTGTCTTATATAGATCAGCCAATGCATGGAGCACCGAGGCCACCTACTGGACATACTTGTCATTTCATGTCATTATTTTTCATGCCAGCAGATGTCACCAGAGACCCCCAATGCATGACAAATTATCATGTTTTCACACTCTTTCAAATTACTGAAATTAAGGTTTTTATTGAAGTGAAGATAACATAAAACATGCTTATTTTATATGAAAATGAATAGTAATTTAGTCTTTCAGAGCTAAATAAGGCCTAAATACCAAAAATACCCACATAAATGCACAACTTTAGTGTTTTTACTTATCTTTAAAAAACAAATTCACATAAAAAAGGTACAATATTACACGTATGTTTGGGTAATTTTTTAACTGCGCACTCCACGAGTGTGACACAATAATCACCACACAACGGTTAACAGAAGAATTCATGTAAATATCTCACTGGAACACAGATTTGTGCTTTTATTAAAGAAGAGGAACAAGTCTAAATTAGTTTTTGTGGTAATCAACATTATACCACAGATGTTGTTCATTGAGATGAACATGTGTTGAACCTGGAATATTCCTTTTATTTCTTACATATGTTATATATATATATATAGTACGGAGCAGTTGCAAAAATTACGTAGAAAAAATATTTAGTTTGATCTTCTGATGTAGACAATGTACGTTTCCGGACTGAACACTGTCTCCCCTCACCGATCATGCGCTGAAATATTTCAGGCCTTGAGGTCACGTGATGTCATGCGAGGTTCAGACGTGTGAACGGTGAGCTCTGCGCACTTTGTGTATCTCAGTGCGTATTGACGCTGACTATCACACCTGGAGTCATGAGTTTGAGTGACAGACACCCACTGAGTGACTTTTTTGTTTCTTGTGTTTATTCTGCCCATTGTTTGTTTGATAGATTATCTTCTGTTGTGTAATTCTGTTTTACAAATGCTTGTATAGAAACACCGGACTTGAGCAGTGGACTGTTTAGAGGGATGGACGCCGATTGGGGATAATTTACACTTTTCTCTTTTTTCTGTTTGTTTGATTTGGGGGGAAATCTGGGGTTTGTCTTGTTGTGGAAAGCACCATATATTTATGCAAAACTTTAATGTTGTGATTCTCAGATTCTGCTGTATGTGAACAACACAACAGTTTCTCTAAAGGAACAAACAGTATCGGTGTTCAGTCCATTATCCGTGTAAGTCATTCATATCAGTCAATTAAGATGTTTCCAGAACATTATTAGATAAGTTTTCAAACTCTTCCAAAGAACTTCCTGCGAGAAGATAATATCTTTTTGTTAAAGTGTCATGCTTTGAGGTCTTTCAGTGACCAGCGCTCATATTTCCAGCTTACGGGTTCTGTAGAAGTGTTTACCTTTACTTCAGGTTCTGTGGAAGCACTCTTTCAGCTGCCAATGTGTCCATAAACACCTGCTGATCACAGTGAGGGATTCTGGGTAACTGCACTGTCATATGGACAGAGAT
>JAVLUX010000038.1:580000-600000 GCA_032164185.1 Moxostoma hubbsi | reverse complement strand
GAGTCTCAGATCCTTTGAAATAGCTTTTTAACCCTTCCCAGACTGATGTATTTCAATCACCTTCTTCCTCATCATTTCTGGGATTACTTTCGACCTTGGCATAGCGTGCTACTGGGTGAGACCTTTTAGCCAACTTCATGCTGCTGAAAAGTTGTATTTAGGTGTTGGTTTGATTGAACAGGGCTGACAGTAATCAGGTCTGTGTGTGTGTGCATTCATAATTGGGTTCAGCTGGACTACAGTTTCATAGATTCGGGAATTTAGTAACTAAAGAGGCAAATACTTTTTCACACAGGCCCAGTTGCTATTGGATACGTTTTTTGCTATAAATAACATCATCATTTAGAAACTGTATTTTGTGTTTACTCAGGCTGCCTTTGTTTCAAAAAGTCAAACAGAATGTAACATAAAACAATTTAGTCTGAGATATCCACAAAAACAGAAGAAATCAGGATGGGGGCAAATACTTTTTCACAGCACTGTATACATGATGAGGTAAAGCCATCTAAACACTACTGAGATCACAATATGGTCTTACACGATTACAAAAGTTGACAGGCAGCATTTAAAAATAGACAGCAATCTGGTCATCAGTCAGCATTGTGTAAGCAAGCGGCGCCCTCTAGCGGTCTGAATGGCATTTTACATTACACCAATAGAGAATTTAAAAGGGCATTTTGTTCCTTTGGTAACTTTTTATTTTCATGTGCAAAATGTTTTAAAAGTACAATATAATAATGTTTTTTTTGATATTTAGCTATTTTTCAATATTTTTTATCTTCTATTTATCTTTCATTGTGTCTCTCTTTAAATATTTTGACCTGTCATGTGTTCAACCGATCCAATCCATGTTCAATGGATATTAATTATTGTTAGAACAGAAGCTTTTGCGCCTCTGAATGTCTTTAAAACACAATTCCTGAGCAAAACAGTGACCTGATGGCAACATAAGGTAAGTGGCTGTGACGAGGAGGAGGGCGGCCCCCAATCGGGCTAATCAGCCGAGGAGAGGGATAAGTGCGGCGGGATGTGGCAGTTTGGGAGAGAGAGCCACACGCAGCTGCCATGTGTGCGTTTAAGTTTTGTGTCTTTTTGCTTGTTTAAATTAAAACATTACTTTGATTGTTCCGCCGGTTCTCACCTTCTTGTCCATTTTAACCGTCTTACAGTCGCAAAATATCTGTATCGGCCGAACGTTTTCATAGCGGTGCATCCCCCGTTTATATGCATATAGTTGAGGAATAAAAAATAAGGAAAGGGAGATTAGGTACCCGCTAGTTCCAAAAGCAACTATCTGCACCCATTGATTGGTAAAACCGATATATCTGTCCACCTCTAGTTAAATCAATACGACACATGACACTAATCTGCATTTTCAGTTGCTTTCACAGTCAGATCATCGACACACGAGTTTAATGAGGGGAAATCAGTAGTTCAGTCCATGCACACAGTATTATAATGTCAAACCTGCACTACTCTCCTAAAGACCTTAGAGTGAGAGTGTGTGTGTGTGTGTGTGTGTGTGTGTGTGTGAGTGTGTGTGTGTGTGTGTGAGTGTGTGTGTGTGTGTCTTACCCACACTGTTCAGATATCATCAGGTTTACTGACAAGTCAGTAGATTATTTGAGACAACTGGATTAACCATCATGCTTCATGCACACTAGAGTTAGCCGGTTAAACCACACAATCACCGACAGAGAGTTAATCTCACCAGTACAATCTTAAAACGAATAACTCAGACTGTGACTCTGAACACACGTACCCTTCGTACTCGTGGCTGGGCTCGTGCCGTCTGATAATCAGATACGTGACGACAGATATGATGATTATCCCGATCACAGCGCCGATCACGCCACCCACGATGACCGCTGTACTGGTGTGAGGGAGGGACTCTAAACACACAACGATAAACATACCGCCGTCATGATGATGTCATACAAGACAGTCTGATCGTTTGTGTCGTTAAATCACCTTTCATGACGACTCTGACTTTAGTGACAGACGGTTGGCCGGTGATGTCTGGTGGATTCTTCACGTCGCAGCTGAACGTCCCGTTGTCTTTAAACTGCATATGCATGACGCGGATGGAAGCGTCCTTCTTGTTCATGTCGCCGGCCCACTCCACACGAGACTCAAACTGAGGGAGAGAGCCTGTGAAAGGCTTCCCGCCTGTGAAATAGAAGATCTGTGAAAAAACACAAAGAGAAACACTCATTAATTCACTGACTGACTGTTGAATGTGCTGTTATCATACACAACGACAATACAGAACACTTCTATGACATCATAAAACATAATTTCAGCGGATTGACTCAATGATTAGTCAGCTAGTCTGTGTATGATGAGATTGGTTTGAATAAATATTTAAGTAAATCTTTACTCTAAATCTCTACTCTCACTTTCACTTTCAGATGTAAAAGTGAAGGTGGAGATTTATAGTAACTAATGACTTAAGTATTAATGTGTTTCTCACCCACAGCTATCATATCACTTCTGAAGACATGGATTACACCACTGGAGTCTTATGGGTTACTTTTATGCTGCCTTTATGTGCTTTTTAGAGCTTCAAAGTTCTGGTCAACATTCACTTGCATTGTATGGACCTACAGAGCTGAAATATTCTTCTAAAAATCTCAATTTTGTGTTCGGCAGAAGAAAGCAAGTCACACATCTGGGATGACATGAGGGTGAGTAAATGATGACAGAATTTACATTTTCGGGTGAACTGTACCTTTAACATTTAAAAGTGCTTAACTACTGGGCATTCACACTGGCAGTTTTCTACGAAACATGGTTGGCATGAAAAGTTGGTAATGTGAAAGCTGTTTTGGAATCGATCACGTGACCACCTGTAGGAGGTGAGGTCGTTTGTGATGGAACTGTGGCGCCGTTCCCTTCAGTGAGAAACCAACCTGTACTCGGGTCAGCACTTGTTCAGGACGTAAAATGACAAACACACACATGCATCAGGAGTGTCAGAGAAACGTTGTGGGACACCGAAAAGATGAGGTGTCCCACAACATCGTAAACATTGTAAGTGTCTCACTGGAACACACATTTAAAGAAAAGGAAGAACGAGTCAAAATTAATTTTTGTGGTCATCAACATTATAACACAAATGCTGTGGATTGAGAAGAACTTGTGTTGAACCCGGAATATTCCTTGAACAATCCTGACTCATTCCTGCTTCTTTAGCTTTAATGTTGCAGTCAAAATGTGTTATAACAGAAGTACACAACAGCTGCAATTACAGTCCTAGTGTCAGATAATTACCCATGCCATCCTGTGATTAAAATGGCAATTATTTACTATAACCAATTAAATCACTCAATGTCTTCTAACATTTCCAAATTAAGTTTGTGTCTGAATGATGAACATGCATTAAATAAAACACATATGAGGCAAACGTCCGACTGTATGGACATCAAAGGACACGTACTGAGGTGGAGGTTCCCGTGTTGCCCTCCGGAAGAAATGACCACGTTACTGAAGCAGAGCTGCTGACCACCTCTTTAGATTTAAAACTACACTCCAGAGTCGCTGACGTCCCGTTCTCAACAAAGATCTCGTCTGGAGTGTAAACGTCAATCGCTGCGGCCGGAAACAACCCTGAAACAAAGTTCAACATGACACTCATCAATTCCTCTGTAACATTAAACACAGTTAAATGTAACTTAGTCAAATATACTAAACTATCAATTTAGCATCTTTACAGAAATTAATAAGCTATATGACCACTTTCACATTCAATAAAAGCACAGATATAGTTGAACAGCATTATAAAATGTCAAAAATATATCTACACTAATATAAACAACACAACTATGATGATAATATATACAGTAAGATTTAGCCTACTTTTACTGTAAAGTACAATGATGTATCAGAGGACTTTACAGTAAAAGTACAGTGATGTATCAGAGGACATTACAGTAAAAGTACAGTGATGTATCAGAGGACTTTACAGTAAAAGTACAGTGACGGTATCAGAGGACTTTACAGTAAAAGTACAGTGACGGTATCAGAGGACATTACGGTAAAAGTACAGTGACGGTATCAGAGGACTTTACGGTAAAAGTACAGTGACGGTATCAGAGGACATTACGGTAAAAGTACAGTGACGGTATCAGAGGACTTTACAGTAAAATACAGTGATGGTATCAGAGGACTTTACGGTAAAAGTACAGTGATGGTATCAGAGGACTTTACAGTAAAATACAGTGACGGTATCAGAGGACTTTACGGTAAAAGTACAGTGATGGTATCAGAGGACTTTACGGTAAAAGTACAGTGATGGTATCAGAGGATTTTACAGTAAAATACAGTGATGGTATCAGAGGACATTACGGTAAAATACAGTGATGGTATCAGAGGACATTACGGTAAAAGTACAGTGATGGTATCAGAGGACTTTACGGTAAAAGTACAGTGATGTATCAGAGTACTTTACGGTAAAATACAGTGATGGTATCAGAGGACATTACAGTAAAAGTACAGTGATGGTATCAGAGGACTTTACAGTAAAAGTACAGTGACGGTATCAGAGGACATTACGGTAAAAGTACAGTGACGGTATCAGAGGACTTTACGGTAAAAGTACAGTGACGGTATCAGAGGACTTTACGGTAAAAGTACAGTGATGGTATCAGAGGACTTTACGGTAAAAGTACAGTGATGGTATCAGAGGACTTTACAGTAAAATACAGTGATGGTATCAGAGGACATTACGGTAAAATACAGTGATGGTATCAGAGGACATTACGGTAAAAGTACAGTGATGGTATCAGAGGACTTTACGGTAAAAGTACAGTGATGTATCAGAGGACTTTACAGTAAAATACAGTGATGGTATCAGAGGACATTACAGTAAAAGTACAGTGACGGTATCAGAGGACTTTACAGTAAAAGTACAGTGACGGTATCAGAGGACATTACGGTAAAAGTACAGTGACGGTATCAGAGGACTTTACAGTAAAAGTACAGTGAGGGTATCAGAGGACTTTACGGTAAAAGTACAGTGACGGTATCAGAGGACTTTACAGTAAAATACAGTGATGGTATCAGAGGACATTACGGTAAAAGTACAGTGATGGTATCAGAGGACTTTACGGTAAAAGTACAGTGATGGTATCAGAGGACTTTACGGTTAAAGTACAGTGATGGTATCAGAGGACTTTACGGTAAAAGTACAGTGATGGTATCAGAGGACATTACGGTAAAAGTACAGTGACGGTATCAGAGGACATTACGGTAAAAGTACAGTGACGGTATCAGAGGACTTTACGGTAAAAGTACAGCGACGGTATCAGAGGACTTTACAGTAAAATACAGTGATGGTATCAGAGGACATTACGGTAAAAGTACAGTGATGGTATCAGAGGACTTTACGGTAAAAGTACAGTGTTGGTATCAGAGGACTTTACGGTAAAAGTACAGTGATGTATCAGAGGACTTTACAGTAAAATACAGTGACGGTATCAGAGGACATTACAGTAAAAGTACAGTGACGGTATCAGAGGACTTTACAGTAAAAGTACAGTGACGGTATCAGAGGACTTTACAGTAAAAGTACAGTGACGGTATCAGAGGACTTTACGGTAAAAGTACAGTGACGTATCAGAGGACTTTACGGTAAAAGTACAGTGACGGTATCAGAGGACTTTACGGTAAAAGTACAGTGATGGTATCAGAGGACATTACGGTAAAATACAGTGATGGTATCAGAGGACATTACGGTAAAAGTACAGTGATGGTATCAGAGGACTTTACGGTAAAAGTACAGTGATGGTATCAGAGGACTTTACGGTAAAAGTACAGTGATGTATCAGAGGACTTTACGGTAAAATACAGTGATGGTATCAGAGGACATTACAGTAAAAGTACAGTGACGGTATCAGAGGACTTTACGGTAAAAGTACAGTGACGGTATCAGAGGACATTACGGTAAAAGTACAGTGACGGTATCAGAGGACTTTACGGTAAAAGTACAGTGACGGTATCAGAGGACATTACGGTAAAAGTACAGTGACGGTATCAGAGGACATTACAGTAAAAGTACAGTGACGGTATCAGAGGACTTTACGGTAAAATACAGTGATGGTATCAGAGGACATTACGGTAAAAGTACAGTGATGGTATCAGAGGACTTTACGGTAAAAGTACAGTGATGGTATCAGAGGACATTACGGTAAAAGTACAGTGATGGTATCAGAGGACATTACGGTAAAAGTACAGTGATGGTATCAGAGGACATTATGGTAAAAGTACAGTGACGGTATCAGAGGACTTTACGGTAAAAGTACAGTGACGGTATCAGAGGACTTTACGGTAAAATACAGTGATGGTATCAGAGGACATTACGGTAAAAGTACAGTGATGGTATCAGAGGACTTTACGGTAAAAGTACAGTGATGGTATCAGAGGACTTTACGGTAAAAGTACAGTGATGTATCAGAGGACTTTACAGTAAAATACAGTGACGGTATCAGAGGACATTACAGTAAAAGTACAGTGACGGTATCAGAGGACTTTACAGTAAAAGTACAGTGACGGTATCAGAGGACTTTACAGTAAAAGTACAGTGACGTATCAGAGGACTTTACGGTAAAAGTACAGTGACGGTATCAGAGGACTTTACGGTAAAAGTACAGTAACGGTATCAGAGGACTTTACGGTAAAAGTACAGTGACGGTATCAGAGGACTTTACGGTAAAAGTACAGTGACGTATCAGAGGACATTACGGTAAAAGTACAGTGACGGTATCAGAGGACTTTACGGTAAAAGTACAGTGACGGTATCAGAGGACTTTACGGTAAAAGTACAGTGACGGTATCAGAGGACATTACGGTAAAAGTACAGTGACGGTATCAGAGGACTTTACGGTAAAAGTACAGTGACGGTATCAGAGGACATTACGGTAAAAGTACAGTGACGGTATCAGAGGACTTTACGGTAAAAGTACAGTGACGGTACCAGAGGACTTTACAGTAAAAGTACAGTGACGGTATCAGAGGACTTTACGGTAAAAGTACAGTGACGGTATCAGAGGACTTTACGGTAAAATACAGTGACGGTATCAGAGGACTTTACGGTAAAAGTACAGTGACGGTATCAGAGGACATTACGGTAAAATACAGTGACGGTATCAGAGGACATTACGGTAAAAGTACAGTGACGGTATCAGAGGACTTTACGGTAAAAGTATAGTGACGGTATCAGAGGACATTACGGTAAAAGTACAGTGACGGTATCAGAGGACATTACGGTAAAAGTACAGTGACGGTATCAGAGGACATTACGGTAAAAGTACAGTGACGGTATCAGAGGACTTTACGGTAAAAGTACAGTGACGGTATCAGAGGACATTACGGTAAAAGTACAGTGACGGTATCAGAGGACATTACGGTAAAAGTACAGTGACGGTATCAGAGGACATTACGGTAAAAGTACAGTGACGGTATCAGAGGACTTTACGGTAAAAGTACAGTGACGGTATCAGAGGACTTTATGGTAAAAGTACAGTGACGGTATCAGAGGACATTACGGTAAAAGTACAGTGACGGTATCAGAGGACTTTACGGTAAAAGTACAGTGACGGTATCAGAGGACTTTACAGTAAAAGTACAGTGACGGTATCAGAGGACATTACGGTAAAAGTACAGTGACGGTATCAGAGGACATTACGGTAAAAGTACAGTGACGGTATCAGAGGACTTTACGGTAAAAGTACAGTGACGGTATCAGAGGACTTTACGGTAAAAGTACAGTGACGGTATCAGAGGACATTACGGTAAAAGTACAGTGACGGTATCAGAGGACTTTACGGTAAAAGTACAGTGACGGTATCAGAGGACTTTACAGTAAAAGTACAGTGACGGTATCAGAGGACTTTACGGTAAAAGTACAGTGACGGTATCAGAGGACTTTACGGTAAAAGTACAGTGACGGTATCAGAGGACTTTATGGTAAAAGTACAGTGACGGTATCAGAGGACATTACGGTAAAAGTACAGTGACGGTATCAGAGGACTTTACGGTAAAAGTACAGTGACGGTATCAGAGGACTTTACAGTAAAAGTACAGTGACGGTATCAGGATTATTTATGGTTCTCATGTTCTTTACATTGTACTACAATAATAAAAACATGATATTATCATTGTATGTTTTTGTTTGTTTGTTTCTGCTGACACAGACGTAAAGATGCCTATTTAGAAAATCTTACTTATGGATTTACTTTATTTATTTATTATTCATTTATTTGTTTATTAAAATAGATGTTATAAATACTTCAAATGAATGTAAAAGCTATGAATCTTTCTGAAAGGAAACCGAAGCTAATCATTCACGTGTGATTAAATTAAACGGCAACATCTGCAATAATAGAATTATACACTTATAATGAAAGACTTATCCATAAAACGTCTAGCTTTGATGATCTTTTGACTTTATAAATGTTTTAATGAGTGAATATGATGTAAAATGGGAGGCTAATGTGCTAACAGAACAATACGAGCTAAATTTCCTAAACTGAGAAACAAACAAAAACCCAGCTTTAATTTCAAGTATCTGCTTGAGACAAATAGACCAGCACAAACTGTCAAATATCCATAGCGAAACTGAAATCACATGTTAAAATTATATAAAACCGCCAGGTAATTTATAATATGAACTGATGTTAGCGGGTTAGCATGCCGCTCAGCTAACACTCAAGGATGCGATTAAAATAAAACTCCTAATAAATATTTTAATTTAAACTCACCAGCGATAATAAACACCACAAATACACAAAATAAAACATGGTTGTGTGTGATAATCCGAACCCTTATTTCCATTCTTTAGATTTCATTAATATCGACCGAGTGTCGAAACCTCAGTGTTTGTTTACAGCATCCGTCTCTGAGTCTCCCGCTGATCTCAGATCAGACTCACACATACACTCGTAGCGGACTCGACTGTACTGATCACACTCTACTGATCCCAGATCAGTTCTGTTTACTGATCTCAGATCAGACTCACACATACACTCGTAGCGGACTCGACTGTACTGATCACACTCTACTGATCCCAGATCAGTTCTGTTTACTGATCTCAGATCAGACTCACACATACACTCGTAGCGGACTCGGCTCTACTGATCACACTCTACTGATCCCAGATCAGTTATAATGTTTACTGATTTCAGATCAGACTCACACATACACTCATAGCAGACTCGGCTCTACTGATCACACTCTACTGATCCCAGATCAGTTATAATGTTTACTGATACCACAAAAGGTTACATCCAATTATCTGTTGTCCAAGGTCTGTTTCTTTGCCCACTCGAACCTTCATCACCAGTGTGAGCACTTCAAGTTGAGGCAGGAGAAATGCCATTGAGTCTCCGCTGAAAACAGCTGCTTGCTGGATCAATCTGAGGGGGCATGGAGATAGTCATCTTAAAGTGGCACTCTGGTGGTAGATTACATTGATTACATTGTACAGATGGATCAAAGGGTCCAATAACAGGAAGCACAAGGAAAAAGCATTGCATGGAGACAGGAGATACAAGACATTCATATTCCATTAAAATACAGATAAAGATCATTTTGTACTATTAATCATTTATTTTGGAAGTCTTTTAGAGAGAGGTAGAAAATTATTTCCAAAAAGAAGCTAATATTGTTGTTAATTATGAAGAAACTCATGTGATGTTAAAGAGTTTCTCAATTGATAAAGATAAAAATCTAGTATTTATATGTGATTTAATCATTATTATGGCCCATTATTATATACGAATGGTCAAATGGATTGAAACAATACCTGTATTTGAACAATTTACCATTTAAAAGCATATCTGGAATCTCCAAAAGTAGAAATATGAAAGCAATACGAACTATAGAACTGTTTACTATGATTCCAATTGTTATTTAATGCATTTTTTCTTTCTTTTATATATATAGTTTTCTTTTTCAGGTCATTTTCTCGGGTAATGTATGTTTTTTTTTTTTTTTTTTTGCAGTATGTACACTTGTTTGTACTTTTTGCATAGTTCTAAATGAAAAAAATAAATCAAATTAAATCAAATAAATTAATAAAATTAAAAAAAATTAATAAAAGATTTGCACTGTCAGTACACTGGAGTGTGGTGGGATAATGGACAAGGTCGCAGATGCTTGAACATCCACCTGATAAGAACAGGATTGATGGGGAGAAAATGACGTCATGGACTTTATAGAGTTACTCCAGAAGATGGCAGTAGTGCAACATAAAGGCTGCAAGCTACCAGTAAAACCCAAAGAAGAAGAAGAAGAAAAACAAATTAAAAGTCTTTTGTCGTAAAAGTGCGACTGCTACTTCTGGTGTATGTTTGTCCCGCAGATAATCGACCATTACAGAGCAGATTTGATTTCTGTTCATTAAAGTTTCATTAACGTCATTAAGCGTGTGAAATGGCCACGTTTTTCGGTGAAGTTTTATCGGTGTACTCGCGCGCTGTTGAAGAAGATGAATATGATGACATGAAAGAAAACGAGGAAGACGAAGAAATCCGACGACAAATAGACGAGAAGAGGTGCAACATGATCAATTTATTATTCATCTTTTATCATATGTTGTATATTTGAGCTGGACAGTAAATCAAGTGAGATTAAAAATGTTTTTGAGAATGTACGCACGAGACTTCCGGTTTCAGTTCGGCTGCACGTGTTTCTGATCATCATTTTTATTATTATTTATCAATATCAGTCGTCAATGTATGATTCTGTCTCAGATATTTTTAGATGATTATATATAAATGTGTGTAATATATACGTATTAAGTGTATTTTAGAATATTGATATATGTATGTGTGTTTGTGATATTTCTGATGATTGGTTATATAGTGTAAATGATGTTGTATTTCAGGTCAGTTCATGTGCAGTGGATGAACTCACAGACACACAGTGAATGTCTGCAGTGTTCTGATCTGATCATCAGTGTGGGTCCAAACGCCTGTGGTGAGTCATCATCATCATCAGCAGCAGCAGCAGCACACTGTATCTGACAGTGTATCTGAAGTGTGATCGAAATCTCTTGTGTGCTTTAGGCTTTCTCTCGGCATATGTGTTGAGTTCTGGCGGCTGGTCAGTGGTCGGGTGGGTTTCTCTGTGGAACGAGCGGAGTCATGGGTCCAGTCGGCCACACACACCTCCAGTGTCCGGAGAACCGGCCTGTGTTCTGTACCAACAGAACCAGAACCCCTCTGTGAGTCAATGAACGCACTTACCTCTCCTTATACTATTTACAAGTGTTAAATCATACTATTCTATAATAGTTACGTGTTGTCTTTGTAAGGTGGTGATATGTCAGTGCACCTGTTATATTGCTGAAGATCAGCTCTTCCAGTGGACGGAGAAGGTGAGCCATCAATTAGGGCTGAAACGATTAGTCAACATTATCCACAACGTCGAAAATAAAATATTGTCAGCAAAAAAATTGTCATTTGATCTCATTTAATGTAAGCACTCGTTATATTTAATGCGTCACGTCTTTAATGCGGTTATATTTAATGCGTCACGTCTTTAATGCGGTTGTATTTAATGCGTCACGTCTTTAATGCAGATATATTTAATGCGTCACGTCTTTAATGCGGTTGTATTTAATGCGTCACGTCTTTAATGCAGATATATTTAATGCGTCACGTCTTTAACGCAGATATATTTAATGCGTCACGTCTTTAATGCGGTTGTATTTAGTGCGTCACGTCTTTATTGCAGATATATTTAATGCGTTACGTCTTTAATGCAGATATATTTAATGCGTCACGTCTTTATTGCGGTTGTATTTAATGCGTCACGTCTTTAATGCAGATATATTTAATGCGTCACGTCTTTAATGCGGTTGTATTTAATGCGTCACGTCTTTAATGCAGATATATTTAATGCGTCACGTCTTTAATGCAGATATATTTAATGCGTTACGTCTTTAATGCGGTTGTATTTAGTGCGTCTCATCTTTAATGCGGTTGTATTTAATGCGTCACGTCTTTAATGCGGTTGTATTTAATGCGTCACGTCTTTAATGCGGTTGTATTTAATGCGTCACGTCTTTATTGCGGTTGTATTTAATGCGTCACGTCTTTATTGCGGTTGTATTTAGTGCATCACGTCTTTATTGCGGTTGTATTTAGTGCATCACGACTTTAATGCGGTTGTATTTAATGCGTCACGTCTTTATTGCGGTTGTATTTAATGCGTCACGTCTTTATTGCGGTTGTATTTAATGTGTCACGTCTTTATTGCGGTTGTATTTAATGCGTCACGTCTTTATTGCGGTTGTATTTAATGCGTTACATCTTTAATGCAGATATATTTAATGCGTCACGTCTTTAATGCGGTTGTATTTAATGCGTCATGTCTTTAATGCGGTTGTATTTAATGCGTCACGTCTTTAATGCGGTTGTATTTAATGCGTCACGTCTTTAATGCGGTTGTATTTAGTGCATCACGTCTTTAATGCGGTTGTATTTAGTGCATCACGACTTTAATGCGGTTGTATTTAATGTGTCACGTCTTTATTGCGGTTGTATTTAATGCGTCACGTCTTTATTGCGGTTGTATTTAATGCGTCACGTCTTTATTGCGGTTGTATTTAATGCGTTACATCTTTAATGCAGATATATTTAATGCGTCACGTCTTTAATGCGGTTGTATTTAATGCGTCACGTCTTTATTGCGGTTGTATTTAATGCGTCACGTCTTTATTGCGGTTGTATTTAATGCGTCACGTCTTTAATGCGGTTGTATTTAGTGCGTCACGTCTTTAATGCGTCACGTCTTTAATGCGGTTGTATTTAGTGCATCACGTCTTTAATGCAGATATATTTAGTGCGTCACGTCTTTAATGCGGTTGTATTTAATGCGTTACGTCTTTAATGCAGTTATATTTAATGCATCACGTCTTTAATGCGGTTGTATTTAATGCGTCACGTCTTTAATGCAGATATATTTAGTGCATCACGTCTTTAATGCGTCACGTCTTTAATGCGTCACGTCTTTAATGCGGTTGTATTTAGTGCGTCACGTCTTTAATGCGGTTGTATTTAGTGCGTCACGTCTAATGCGGTTATATTTAATGCATCACGTCTTTAATGCGGTTGTATTTAATGCGTCACGTCTTTAATGCAGATATATTTAGTGCGTCACGTCTTTAATGCGTCACGTCTTTAATGCGTCACGTCTTTAATGCGGTTGTATTTAGTGCGGTTGTATTTAGTGCGTCACGTCTTTAATGCGGTTGTATTTAATGCGTCACGTCTTTAATGCGGTTGTATTTAATGCGTCACGTCTTTAATGCGGTTGTATTTAATGCGTCACGTCTTTAATGCGGTTGTATTTAGTGCATCACGTCTTTAATGCGGTTGTATTTAATGTGTCACGTCTTTATTGCGGTTGTATTTAATGCGTCACGTCTTTATTGCGGTTGTATTTAATGCGTTACATCTTTAATGCAGATATATTTAATGCGTCACGTCTTTAATGCAGGTGTATTTAATGCGTTACATCTTTAATGCAGATATATTTAATGCGTCACGTCTTTAATGCGGTTGTATTTAGTGCATCACGTCTTTAATGCGGTTGTATTTAGTGCATCACGACTTTAATGCGGTTGTATTTAATGTGTCACGTCTTTATTGCGGTTGTATTTAATGCGTCACGTCTTTATTGCGGTTGTATTTAATGCGTTACGTCTTTAATGCAGATATATTTAATGCGTCACGTCTTTAATGCGGTTGTATTTAATGCGTCACGTCTTTAATGCGGTTGTATTTAATGCGTCACGTCTTTATTGCGGTTGTATTTAATGCGTCACGTCTTTAATGCGGTTGTATTTAGTGCGTCACGTCTTTAATGCGTCACGTCTTTAATGCGGTTGTATTTAGTGCGTCACGTCTTTAATGCAGATATATTTAGTGCGTCACGTCTTTAATGCGGTTGTATTTAATGCGTTACGTCTTTAATGCGGTTATATTTAATGCATCACGTCTTAAATGCGGTTGTATTTAATGCGTCACGTCTTTAATGCAGATATATTTAGTGCGTCACGTCTTTAATGCGTCACGTCTTTAATGCGTCACGTCTTTAATGCGTCACGTCTTTAATGCGGTTGTATTTAGTGCGTCACGTCTAATGCGGTTATATTTAATGCATCACGTCTTTAATGCGGTTGTATTTAATGCGTCACGTCTTTAATGCAGATATATTTAGTGCGTCACGTCTTTAATGCGTCACGTCTTTAATGCGTCACGTCTTTAATGCGGTTGTATTTAGTGCGGTTGTATTTAGTGCGTCACGTCTTTAATGCGGTTGTATTTAATGCGTCACGTCTTTAATGCGGTTGTATTTAATGCGTCACGTCTTTAATGCGGTTGTATTTAGTGCGTCACGTCTTTAATGCGGTTGTATTTAGTGCGTCACGTCTTTAATGCGGTTGTATTTAGTGCGTTACGTCTATAATGCGGTTGTATTTAGTGCGTCACGTCTTTAATGCGGTTGTATTTAGTGCGTCACGTCTTTAATGCGGTTGTATTTAGTGCGTCACGTCTATAATGCGGTTGTATTTAGTGCGTCACGTCTTTAATGCGGTTGTATTTAGTGCGTCACGTCTTTAATGCGGTTGTATTTAGTGCGTCACGTCTATTTAGTGCGTCACGTCTTTAATGCGGTTGTATTTAGTGCGTCACGTCTTTAATGCGGTTGTATTTAATGCGTCACGTCTTTAATGCGGTTGTATTTAGTGCGTCACGTCTTTAATGCGGTTGTATTTAGTGCGTCACGTCTTTAATGCGGTTGTATTTAGTGCGTCACGTCTTTAATGCGGTTGTATTTAGTGCGTCACGTCTTTAATGCGGTTGTATTTAATGCGTCACGTCTTTAATGCGGTTGTATTTAGTGCGTCACGTCTTTAATGCGGTTGTATTTAATGCGTCACGTCTTTAATGCGGTTGTATTTAGTGCGTCACGTCTTTAATGCGGTTGTATTTAGTGCGTCACGTCTTTAATGCGGTTGTATTTAATGCATCACGTCTTTAATGCGGTTGTATTTAATGTGTCACGTCTTTAATGCAGTTATATTTTTAGTTATAGTTATGGTGGTCACATGTGGACAAACTGTTTTGGACCCTGTTTACGCCTGTATTCAGTGCTGAACACTTGTGATCTGATCAACCGTGACATATCAATAGCAGGTGTAATCACGGTCAATGCTGCATTGTGTTGCGCAGGTGTTGGGTTGCGTTCAGAAGAGAGATCTGCATGTGAGCGTGCTCTCTGACTGCGCTGTCACCGAATATAAAACATTAGACTACCTGAGTGGGAGCAGCACACCCTTCCTGCGTGCTCTGAAGACCGGCACTCACACGGCACGTGTGGCCTGTCCTCTGCTCGAGCAGCCCAACATCATCACTGGACTACCTGCAGCAGGTAATGCAACACTGCAGCGCATGCAGCTCTTACATGCATACAAGTCAAACCAGTGTTACAATCGTGTGTGTGTGTGTGTGTGTGTGTGTGTCAGTTCTCAGTCACTGTCAGGTTCACAGGATTCCAGCCGTTCTGTATCAGTGTTACAGTGATGTCACACACCCAGACTCCGTCACCATGGAAACATATAAACCTGCACTTGCGTGTCTGAGCGCGGCAGTAAAGGTGAGACTTCGACAGAATCTGAATGTTTAACTGTGTTATGTTTTATATAATGTCATCTCTCTCTCTCTCTCTCTCTGTGTGTTCCAGTGTGACGAGTGTCCCAGCGCAGAGATTCTGCAGAAGTTCACACGCGTCAGTGAAGTCCAGAGTAATCTGTACACATAGATGACGTGCAGAACATGTGGAACTCTCTTTCAATTGCATTACAACATTTATTAAAGCTGTTATTTTATGTTGTGGTGATTGAGTAAATTCACTGTCAGTGGAGAAAAAAAGAGTTTGAACACTAGATGGAGCTAAAAACCAATTAACAGCTTTAATGAGAAACAGCAACAAACCATCTCATAAAATACAACTGTTGGGGTAAAACATATACTTTATAGCTAAGAATTATAATGAATGAAATAATATTACTAGTTTATGATAAGATGGGAACAGTGTGTGTGTGTGTAGTAAGGGGCAGGAATTAATGGGGTTTAATTAAATTAATAAATAAAAATGCCACCAAATGTAAAAATAATGAATTCTTCTATTTAGATCTAATAATGCATAATGTTATATATGGTATTAGATGCTGTACGTTGAATTTTATGGACAAAAGGTAATTAAACTTAATCAAGTTAATACTAGTTGTGATTTAAGTATTTGACACAACACGGATGACACTTTATTTTTAATATGTAATAAAAATGTCCCTGTATATCAAATCAAGGGGGGAACAGACCCGTATTATTATCATTATGTATAAATTTTTCTTAAAATCTAGTTTCATCTAAGTTACAATAATGAACAAACAATCTGTTTTAACTAATAACACACAAATTATTGTATTGTTCTGGTACATAATGAATATGTAAAACATGCACAGTGCTGTGGAAAAGTAAGTGAACCCCTAGGCTCATGATTTCAACAAAAGCTAATTTAACTCAGGAGTTGGCATACCTGGCATCCAATTAATGAAACGAGATTGGAGGTGTGGGTTAGAGCTACTTTGACTTGTAAAAAGCACTCAAACATTTAGAGTTTGCTTTCCACAAGAAGCATCTGCTGATGTGGACCATTGCTCGCAAAAACGTCTCAGAAGATGCTACAATCAAGAATTGTTGCTTTGTATAAAACTGGAAAGGGTTACGAAGTCACCTGGAAGAGTTTATTCGATATTCATCTGTGCACAGTTAGACAAACTGTCTATAAATGGAGATGATTTAGTACTATAGGTACTCTCACTAGAAGTGGCCGTTAGATATTCATCTGTCCACAGTGAGACAAACTGTCTATAAATGGAGATGATTTAGTACTATAGGTACTCTCACTAGAAGTGACCATTAGATATTCATCTGTCCACAGTTAGACAAACTGTCTATAAATGGAGATGATTTAGTACTATAGGTACTCTCACTAGAAGTGGCCGTTAGATATTCATCTGTCCACAGTGAGACAAACTGTCTATAAATGGAGATGATTTAGTACTATAGGTACTCTCACTAGAAGTGACCATTAGATATTCATCTGTCCACAGTTAGACAAACTGTCTATAAATGGAGATGATTTAGTACTATAGGTACTCTCACTAGAAGTGGCCGTTAGATATTCATCTGCCCACAGTGAGACAAACTGTCTATAAATGGAGATGATTTAGTACTATAGGTACTCTCACTAGAAGTGGCCGTTAGATATTCATCTGTCCACAGTTAGACAAACTGTCTATAAATGGAGATGGTTTAGTACTATAGGTAATCTCACTAGAAGTGGCCGTTAGATATTCATCTGTTCACAGTTAGACAAACTGTCTATAAATGAAGATGATTTAGTACTATAGGTACTCTCACTAGAAGTGGCCGTTAGATATTCATCTGTCCACAGTTAGACAAACTGTCTATAAATGGAGATGATTTAGTACTATAGGTACTCTCTCTAGAAGTGGGCGTTAGATATTCATCTGTCCACAGTTAGACAAACTGTCTATAAATGGAGGTGATTTAGTACTATAGGTACTCTCACTAGAAGTGGCCGTTAGATATTCATCTGTCCACAGTTAGACAAACTGTCTATAAATGGAGATGGTTTAGTACTATAGGTAATCTCACTAGAAGTGGCCGTTAGATATTCATCTGTCCACAGTGAGACAAACAGTCTATAAATGGAGATGATTTAGTACTATAGGTACTCTCACTAGAAGTGGCCGTTAGATATTCATCTGTTCACAGTTAGACAAACTGTCTATAAATGGAGATGATTTAGTACTATAGGTACTCTCACTAGAAGTGGCCGTTAGATATTCATCTGTCCACAGTTAGACAAACTGTCTATAAATGGAGATGGTTTAGTACTATAGGTAATCTCACTAGAAGTGGCCGTTAGATATTCATCTGTTCACAGTTAGACAAACTGTCTATAAATGAAGATGATTTAGTACTATAGGTACTCTCACTAGAAGTGGCCGTTAGATATTCATCTGTCCACAGTTAGACAAACTGTCTATAAATGGAGATGGTTTAGTACTATAGGTAATCTCACTAGAAGTGGCCGTTAGATATTCATCTGTTCACAGTTAGACAAACTGTCTATAAATGAAGATGATTTAGTACTATAGGTACTCTCACTAGAAGTGGCTGTTAGATATTCATCTGTCCACAGTTAGACAAACTGTCTATAAATGGAGATGATTTAGTACTATAGGTACTCTCACTAGAAGTGGCTGTTAGATATTCATCTGTCCACAGTTAGACAAACTGTCTATAAATGGAGATGATTTAGTACTATAGGTACTCTCACTAGAAGTGGCCGTCCAGTCGAGATGACTCAAAGGACACACCACAGAATGCTGAATGAGGTAAAGAAGAACACTAGAGTGACAGATAAAGACTTGAAGGAATCATTGGAACTGGTTAACATCTCTGTTCATGAGTCTACTCTACAGAAAACATTAAACAGGTACTATAGGGTGTTCATGGCAGGACGTCACGAAGGAAGCCGCTGCTTTCCAACAGAAACATTGCTGCACACCTGAAGTCTGACACTCCACAATGCTAGTCGGAGAATGCTTCAACGATAGCATCCCAAAAGTAAGTACATCCACTACAGAATGTCTTAAAAGATATACAATTAAAATCCTTCTTTTGGAGTGTCCCAGTCAGAGACCTTTTAGGAAGTCCAAAATTCCTTCTTAAAGTTGTTCAGGTCTAATCCGCAGCTACCGGAATCTCTTGGTTGAGGTTATTGCCGACAATGGAGTAGTGGCCAGTTATTAAATCCAAGGGTTCACTTACTTTTTCCACAGCACTGGGATGTGCTAAAGAAAGACATGAAAGACTATAATTGTTTGCGTGTTGTTAGCTTAATCACATTGTGTTTGTGCCGAAGTGTCCTTGGGCTAGACACTGAACCCCAAGTTGCTCCTGATGGCAGGCTAGCGCCTTGCATGGCAGCTCTGCCGCCATTGGCGTATGAATGTGTGTATGAGTGTGTGTGTGTGTGTGAATGGGTGATTGGGACACAGTGTAAAGCGCTTTGGTAACCTCTGAGGTTAGAAAAAAGCGCTATATAAGTGCAGACCATTTACCATACCGCTCAGGAAGGAGACGCCATCATGTGACCACACAGTCATCATACCGCTCAGGAAGGAGACGCCATCATGTGACCACACAGCCATCATACCGCTCAGGAAGGAGACAACATCATGTGACCACACAGACATCATACCGCTCAGGAAGGAGACGCCATCATGTGACCACACAGTCATCATACCGCTCAGGAAGGAGACGCCATCATGTGACCACACAGCCATCATACCGCTCAGGAAGGAGACGCCATCATGTGACCACACAGACATCATACCGCTCAGGAAGGAGACGCCATCATGTGACCACACAGACATCACACCGCTCAGGAAGGAGACGCCATCATGTGACCACACAGTCATCATACCGCTCAGGAAGGAGACGCCATCATGTGACCACACAGTCATCACACCGCTCAGGAAGGAGATGCATTCTGTCTCCAAGAGATGAACGCAGTTTGTGTGAAAAGTGCAAATCAATCCTCAGATTGATTAATTGGATGAAATCTGCAGTTTTTAGCCAATTTCAAGCATTATTTAGACTTCATTCCTCAAAACAATGACTGACAGTTTCTTTGCCACACAAGTGTGTGTATACACTCACCTAAAGGATTATTAGGAACACCTGTTCAATTTCTCATTAATGCAATTATCTAATCAACCAATCACATGGCAGTTGCTTCAATGCATTTAGGGGTGTGGTCCTGGTCAAGACAATCTCCTGAACTCCAAACTGAATGTCAGAATGGGAAAGAAAGGTGATTTAAGCAATTTT
>JAVLUX010000038.1:555000-570000 GCA_032164185.1 Moxostoma hubbsi | reverse complement strand
CCTAGCAACCACCCACATCACACTAGCAACCCATTGAATTGTGACGGTGAGTTTTGCACAGGCAATCACAACACTCAGTTTCAACAAAAAATGTGAGAATATTTTTGTGAAATATTTTTTTCCTGTTCTGTCAGTTTTGACCTAGGTGATGGTTTCAATTGTTTCTGATGTGTTTTTAATTATCTGTCATGCTTTTCCTGCTCACTACCAGAGAGTATAGAAATAAAACACTTTCAGAAACTCACTGCTGCACTTTAATGAAACACAGGGCTGGTTGCTATGGCGGCGTCGGGCCGATGTAACAACAGACATTTATTACATTACAAGGAAATCACTGAGCTTGTGTGTGTGCTGGGCATTTACACACTTCACACACTCAAATATACATTACACAATCACACTGAAGATGTGAACGTGATTACACAAGAACTTTAACAAATGTATATTTTGGTAACATCAAGTTAGAAAGTCCACTGTATAATTATCATCATTTCCGGAGAGAGAATTTATTTTGCATATGAGCAAAAGGGACATAATAACCGATATATACACATATGAATCAGAACCGAAGTCAAGAACTTTGTAACACAATCATGACAATAAAGAACAACCCCAATTCCAAAAAAATTGGGACAGTATGAAAAATGCTAATAAAAACAAAAAGGAGTGATTTGTAAATTATATTTATCCTTTGCTAAATTGAAACCTCTAAAACTACATATTATATGATGTTTTACCTTGTGTACCCTAACCCATTGTATGTACAATAATTTAAAATCAGATGATTGCAACATGCTCCAAAAAAGATGAGACAGGGCAATTAAAACTAATAACAATTTGAGCTATTTTTGAGATATTAAGGTATCAACAAGTTCAGACTTTACTATGTAAAGGAGAAGCCGTACATCATCACTGTCCAGAAGCACTGCTGACTTCTCTGGTCTCACTCTCAACTTTAGTAAACCTTTGTTAGTGAACACCCCTCGCCGCTGCATCCACAGATGCAAGTTCAGACTTTACTATGTAAAGGAGAAGCCGTACATCATCACTGTCCAGAAGCACTGCTGACTTCTCTGGACTCACTCTCAACTTTAGTAAACCTTTGTTAGTGAACACCCCTCGCCGCTGCATCCACAGATGCAAGTTAAGACTTTACTATGTAAAGGAGAAGCCGTACATCATCACTGTCCAGAAGTGCTGCTGACTTCTCTGGACTCGCTCTCATCTGAGATGGAAAATAGAACAGTTGAACCATGTTTTTTGTTCTGAAGAATCCACATTTCAAATAGTTTCTGAAAAACAGCTGTTGTGTTCTCCAAGACAAAGAGGAAAAGGACCATCCAAGCTGTTATCAGCGTCAGGTCAAAAAGCAAGTGTCTGTATGGGCCAGGGGTGTGCCAGTGCCCATGGGTAACTCACGTGGGGCACCATTAATGCAGACAGATATGTAGAAATTTTAGAGCAGCATATACTGCCATTCAGCACCGGCTTTTCCAGGAATGTCCCGGCATTTTCAGCAGGACATCTTCAAACCACATATTGACTGAATAATCAGAGAGTGCGGGTGCTAGATTGGCATGCAGTCCTGACCATCTCCAATTGAGAATGTGTGGCACATTATGAAGCGCACAATACGGCAATGAAGACCCCGTACAATCGTGCAGCTGAAGACCGGCATAATGGATGAATGGGGGAAAATTCCACTTTCGAAACTTAAACTTGTGTCTTCAGTGCCCAAATACTTAATAAGTGTTATTAGAAGAGGTGATGCTTCACAGAGGTAAACACTCGACTGTCCCAACTCCACTGGAGCATGTTGCAATCATCTGACTTTAAACAATGAAATTCACAAGGTAAAACATCATATAATGAGTAGTTGGAGAGGTTTCAGTACACCACAGGGTGAATATCATTTACAAATCACTCCTTTTTGTTTTTATTAGCATTTTTCATACTGTAGTTTTCGGGAATTGGGGTTGAACTTTGAACTTGTGTTAATGTGGAAGATTCACCATCGCTGCATGATCTTGTGTTTAGTAACGCTTTGTTCAGCGGCCGCAGTGACGTGTGTGTGAATGTGCCTGCAGCGTTTCACAGGTAACAGCCTGCAGACGGAGACTCACTGAAAATTAAATGATTCATGGAATTCTGCGGCTGATGAGAGAGTGAGACAGGTCGAAACATGTCGACAGGTTTTTCCACACACAACACTCCCTGAATACTGCAGCATAATGTCAAGGGTGTAGATCTGCCTGAACATTTGGGGGGTTACATCCCCCCATCCACCCTGGACACAGTTTATCAGTCTGTTGAGTTTGTGTGTGTGAGTGTGCGTGTGTGAGTGTGTGTGTGTGAGAATGTGTGTGTGTGTGTATATGTGAGTGAGTGTGTGTGTGTGTGTGTGTGTGAGAGACTGTTAGTGTGTTTGTGTGAGTGTGTGTGTGAGAGACTGTTAGTGTGTGTGTGTGTGTGTGTGTGAGAGACTGTTAGTGTGTGTGTGTGTGAGTGTGTGTGTGTGTGAGTGTGTGTGTGTGTGTGTGTGAGAGACTGTTAGTGTGTGTGTGTGTGAGTGTGTGTGTGTGTGAGTGTGTGTGTGTGTGTGAGTGTGTGTGTGTGTGAGAGACTGTTAGTGTGTGTGTGTGTGTGTGTGAGTGTGTGTGTGTGTGTGTGTGAGAGACTGTTAGTGTGTGTGTGTGTGAGTGTGTGTGTGTGTGAGTGTGTGTGTGTGTGTGTGTGTGAGAGACTGTTAGTGTGTGTGTGTGTGTGAGTGTGTGTGTGTGTGAGTGTGTGTGTGTGTGTGAGTGTGTGTGTGTGTGAGTGTGAGTGTGTGTGTGTGTGAGAGACTGTTAGTGTGTGTGTGTGTGAGTGTGTGTGTGTGTGTGAGTGTGTAGCTACAATCTACAGGATGTTGGGTATTTTCCCTAAAATATTATAAACAGTTCTTCACTCCATAATTGATTTAATATTCAGTATTGAATAAGTGAAGTAGTGTGGAGTGATCAGAGGTGTGACTGTTGACTAGTGAGACAGTTTGTGTGATAATGTGGCACATTTTGTCATTCTGTGTCTCTGAAGTTTCTGGAGGAGATTTTCTGACAGATGGACGAAGAAACATTTGCAGCGACAAACACAAACTTTGTAAATCCTGTGAAACGGGATGATCCATTGTGATCTCACAAGAGAAAACTAACTAAAATGCATAAATGAAACATACAGTAGGTGTGTTGATCGTGCGATTGCATGACCGTGCCAATTACACCAATGAGCACAAACATTATGAGCACTCACAGGTGAAGCGAATAACGTTGATCATCTGCTAACAATGCCACATGCGCAAGGGCAACGAATGCTATCCCGTCTGGTCCGAACCAACAGAAGGTCTACTGTGGCACGAGTCACGGAAAATGTTGATGGTTACGGCAGGAATGTGTCACAACACACAGTGCATCACACTCTACTGTGTATGTGCACCCCTGTCCACCAGCGACTACATGTGAGCATCAGAACTGCAGCTTGAAGAAGGTCACCTGGTCCGATGAGTCACGTATGGACGGCCGTGTACGTGTGTGCCATTTACCTGAGGAAGAGATGGCAGCAGGATGCCCTGTGGGAAGATGACAAGCTGGTGGAGGGAGTGTGATGCTCTGCTGGGAAACACTGGGCCACATTCATGTGGATGTTACTTTGACACATGCCACCTGCCTAAACATAGTTGCAGACCAGGTACACCCCTTCATGACAACGGTATTCCCTGATGGCAGTGCCCTCTTTCAGCAGGATAATGTGCCCTGCCACACTGCACACATTGTTCAGGAATAGTTTGAGGAACATGATGAAGTGTTGATGAAGGTGTTGCCCTGGCCTCCAAGTGTGTGTGTATATGAGTGTGTGTGTGTGAGTGTGTGTGTATGTGTGTGTGTGTATATGAGTGTGTGTGTGTGTGTATGAGTGTGTGTGTGTGTATATGAGTGTGTGTGTGTGTGTGTATGAGTGTGTGTGTGTGTATGAGTGTGTGTATGTATATGAGTGTGTATGTGTGTGTGTATATGAGTGTGTGTATGTGTGTGTGTGTGTGTATATGAGTGTGTGTATATGAGTGTGTGTATGTGTGTGTGTATATGAGTGTGTGTATGTGTGTGTGTGTATGAGTGTGTGTGTGTGTGTGTGTGTGTGTGAGTGTGTATGAGTGTGTGTATGTGTGTGTGTGCGTAGCCTCATTAAGTCACTCTGATGACAGACACACAACATCTCCTCTTTAACTTCTGTCAGTTTACACAACCTCAAACTGAACATGAGAGACAACAGCTCCACAGGTCACATGATGAGAATTTATTTTCACAAGGACACATTATAAACATATACGTGTGTGTTCATTACATAAAGACTCGAGTGTGAACACGATCAGTCATACGTGACGTTTGGCACATTAAACTCATTATAAGTAATAAAGGTTTAATTATCGCATATAGAATCACAGACACTCATGAATGACTTGAAGACTCGTTACACGGATCAATAAATGCTGCTCATCTTACAGATCATCATTCTTCAACTCGTTCTTTATTCAAAGCGTGCTCTGAGCAGCAGCTATATATAAAAATATCAGATACATGACAACACTTACAAATATAATCAGCAATCGTGAGCATAAACGGAGGAATAAAAGAGTCAAACACGAGCGTAAAGTTTATAAATGTACAATAATCCACTGATAATAAACACGGAGTCACACACGTGTGCCACACACAACCAGTAATGATATACACATTAAAGCATGCGTTTGACACAATGTTTTATTTATACTCTAAATGCAGCATTAATGATAATAAATCAGTTTATGATCATGTTTCAATAGATATTTCATTTAAAAAGTAAAGTTTCACGTTGCAGCATTTAATGATTCATTCTTAATGATTCGGGCAGCAATAAATGACAAAAACCTTTAAAAAAACCCAGAAAAGTGACATTCATGAGGGTCTGAAAGGGTTTAAATCCTCTGAACAATGTTAAGAAGTGTTTTTTTAATAATGTTCTCCATTGAAATGCATCTTTTAGTTCAGACATGCAGTTATAAACACATTCCTGAAGCTGAAACCAGTCCGACCGAGCGAAGTGTTCGCCCGCTTCATCCGAGTTCTCTCGACACGTTTCAGTCGGTCAGAAGAGCTCTGAAGGCAAACGGATATCACAAAACACTTTTCATCAGAAAATAAATCAACTCTGCGTTTAAGGCTTTCATTTCAGCACAATCTGCTGCCGGTGAGATAAGCACATGTTTTAGTACAAAGACTCGTTCGGAGAACACGGTGTCAAAATATGAAGCAGAACTCCATGATTCTGCTGTAACGGATCACTGTCTGTAACGGCGGTCATTGTGTTGACCAAACACAGTCACAAGCAGCTCTGCAATGAGAAACACGCGCTCGCCGCGTCCGACAGTGATGTCATCATGTGTTCACCACAAACACAAGACTGTGACTCGAGAGGGACTTGAACGCCCCCTGTAACGACGACGCCTCAGTCCTCCGTGTCTGGCTGAACTCCCAGCATGCTGTGCAGCTCCTCCACCGTGTATCCCAGCAGGTTCTGCAGGTCGCAGACGAATCGATAGACGTAGCGTTTGCCGGACGTCTTGTGGATGATGTTTTTATCGTAGTAATAGCGCAGTCCTCGACTCAGCTTCTCGTAGTTCATTTTGGGCTTGTTCTTCCTCTTCCCCCAGCGACGCGCCACCTGATGAACACGAGAGGAGTGACGTTACAGACAATATCGTAACACTCAAAATCTCCAGGTGTAAATGAGGTTGACAATGAACGACAAATCAATCAAAAGTTCCAACATTACAAATATAATTGATCATAGTGTCCAAAAACATCTCCAAACAAATAAAAGATAATAATTGTACATAAGAACTAATTACTAGAGCTCTCATAATTAACGATTAAAGTTTAACACACACATTTTTCTTAATTAACGCATTTACCGTTATATATATATATAATGCGTCACCGTATGGCGGAAACTTTGTAATGTGTCCGCCCGGAGTCACACCACAGCACCAGAGCCCCTTTACCAAGGAGAGCCTACAAGATTAGCATAAAACGGTCCTATAGACATTCTATGGGCTTAATGTCGTGAATAACAATCTCTGACAAAGCCTCCCTGTTAATGATAACATGCTGGAGAAAGGAGCTCTTAGCGCCATTTAATGTACAGAACAAGCCCAGATGGGACTTGAGAGGGGCATTTGAATTATCACAGAAACACGTCAAGTCTTAACTCAAGGCGGTTTTGGCTGCAAGCGCTTTTCATGTGGAGTTCAAAGCGGCGCTCGACACTTGTGTTGACGCTCTGACGTGAATCATGAACGCAGCTTCACGATTGCTGTAAGCGGATAGTCACAGTCTACCGGCAGATTCATATTGTAGATGATGAGAGTTTAAGAGATTTAATGCCAATGAATATTCATCCTATATGGGGAGACTATTCCTTCAATAAGTCCCATTGAGACTTTGGGAAACGTTTAATGTGACTTGAACTGGTGATATTTTAGAGCATTTCTATCTTAATACTGCACAAGGCTTTGTTTGGAAAATGTTAATGAAGCATTATATTGTTACATATTGTTTTGTTTTCTTTCCCAAGATGGAAATAAATGCTTTTTGACAGGAAAGTCAAAGTAAATAGTGTCAAATTTCAGCACTTTCAAAATCTGCGATTAATCGTGATTAACCGGGAAAATAATAATAATTAAAAATGTTAATTGACTGACAGCACTACTAATTACACATGTAAACAATGACTAAAGGTGTGCATAGCATGCAGACATGATTTTAGTCATGAGATTTCACATTACTCTATTTTTGATTACTATGACATGGAAAGTGCAATTTCTTTTATAATTTATCAAAACACTTCTGATTTATCTGCATGTTTTAAAGCACTTGTGCAGTTTTGGTCATAATGTCACATGCATTGGAGCTTCTAAACTTGCAGGCGATATCTATGTTGTGTTATTGACAATTGGAGTTATTAATATATTTACACAAATTTTATATAATTGTTTTTCTATTTCAGTGATTTTATTGCAAATTACTCCAAAAAAACATAAAATATGAATGTTGAGTATAAACGTGGAATTGCACAGAATTTGACATAATTGGGATTAAATGGAAAATATAAATGTAGATATGCTCTAGTTCGATACAGTCTGCATGTGCGGCACGCTTCAAAGTGAACGTGTAAAGTCGAAAGCTGACTATACTGCGTCACGAGCACATGTTTGTAATCAGAAATGAACAGGGGCATTGGGTATAGTTTTGGGAATTTTGGGGTTCCCACTTTATCTACAGTGATCATTAAAGAGTATAATGACCTCATCGGGGTCGGTGAGTTTGAACTCCCATCCGTCGCCCGTCCAGCTGATGATGTTCTGACAGGTGGCGTCGGTCAACAGCTCCAGCAGAAACTGCCACAGCTGAATCGGCCCACTTCCTGTTCAACAGCAACGACAGACATTCATTGGCGTTCAGTAATTAAGAGTGAAACGACACGAGAGTTATTATGTGTCGTGCAGACGCACCTGTGAATCCCGCCAGCACCGCGGCAGGTATGACGGCTTTGCCGTGTTCCAGCGGCTCGTTCCTCTCCTGAACGTAATCTTTGAAGGACAGACCCTGTTTGCCGAGACTCAGCGGATTGCCCGTGATCTCCTCTTCAAAGCTGTCGTAGGACGGGACGCGCTGGGCGTCGGCGAGGGAGGAATGACTTCCCCACGAGCGCAGAACGCTCTCAGAACCCTCGACGTTCTCCACGCTCTCCGCTGACGTCTGGTCACGTGATGACGCTGCACACAAACACGGCGAGAGTATTTAATCACTATGACAGCAGAAAGATGCTTTCGGGCAGTTTATGTTTGACTTGAGGCAGCAATTGTAAGTGAAATGAGTGTTTGTGAACGCACCTGCCGTAGCGAGGCGTGGAGCAGCTTTAGCGCCGGTTGACTCGCGTGTGATGTAGCTGACACTGACGGTGCTCAGTTCAGGTTTGGGATACATGGAGATCTCCTGACCGGACGACATCAGGGCGGATTCACCCGTCTCAAACAGCTCTCGCAGGAGACTGCAGCGGCTCTCCGGAACCTTCAGAGAACATTCCTCCAACCTCACACCTGCGCACACAAACACGCCATCAACACGTGAGCATGACAGTATTCCAGTGTCATGCCAACCGTACAGCAGCTCTCATAGGGCCTCATTCGTGAACATTTCTTAAATACACCAAAGAATTGGGAGTCATTTCCACGTAAAATGGAGCTTCCCGAAAACTTTTCGGCGGATTAACCAGATCAGTGCTCCTTCAGAAGCTCCGCCCCCCCCCCCCAAATTCATGCACGCCCATTGCCAATGTTATGTGGATCGGTCCGATCCACTTTGAACGTCTCGTGCCCGTGTAAATTTTGTAAATAATCCGTTCTGCTCGTGTTTCGTGAATGAGGCCCACAGAGTATTTCATTTACACAAAAACTAAAGACACGATTCCACCGAGTCCTTCAGACTCTTACCGTTAGAGCAGCTGCTCGTCCAGCCGACTTCAGACGGGCGACTCGAGATCTTCACCTCTTCATCGTCTTCACAAGCTGCAGAAGATCAGAGCATGAGCGGGTGCATCACGAGACACTCAAACACATTTAGAAAGTCACTTCTCATCACCTCTCATCATCTGCTCCAGATGCTCCCACAGAATGTCCCCCACGAAATCAGGAGCCAGATCCAGGAATCGCTCTTTTCCCAGGCCGCACAGCTCCCGTCCGCTCATGTCAAACTTGAAGAAGTTGATGTTGGTGAGACTGAATTCACCCGACGCCCAGTACAGCCACTGCAACACCTGCTGGTGCGACCATTTACACGGATCTGCAGCAGAGAGAATACATGCAATTATTCAATCAGGAACACAACGTTAAATATGCATCAATAAAATAAGTTCAATGTAATTACGTTTAATTAGTCAATTAGATATGAAATGCGTATTGTGCTAAATAATAATGAAAATTATAATAAAAATGTATTTGAAATTGACAATTTTAATTTGTCATAATCAGTGCTTTCAGTTTTTTATTTAAATTTATACTGTATATAAGATATAAATCTTAAAGTTCACAATAGAATTAGCTAATGCCGCGGAGAATAGAGTGAAGCCTCTGACTGTCCCTCTGTGTGCAAACCCCACCCCCCTCTCCCTCTGTGTGCAAACCCCGCCCCCACTGTCCTTTATGTGCAAACCCCGCCCCCACTGTCCCTCTGTGTGCAAACCCCACCCCCCCTCCCTCTGTGTGCAAACCCCGCCCCCACTGTCCTCTATGTGCAAACCCCGCCCCCACTGTCCCTCTGTGTGCAAACCCCGCCCCCACTGTCGCTCTGTGTGCAAACCCCACCCCCCTCTCCCTCTGTGTGCAAACCCCGCCCCCACTGTCCTCTATGTGCAAACCCCGCCCCCCAAAAATGTGCACAAATGTGCAAAACACATTGTGATGGACAGATGCGCTTCTGTGAAACTCTCGTCCCCAGCTCATGTGTGTTCAGGACACTCACTGTTGGAGATGCCACAGATGCGCTGGACTTTAGAGAAGCCGTTAAAACTGTCCTTCAGCGCTTGACTCATCACCGCTTTACTGCAGGGCGTCAAAAGAGGCACCGAACACACCGCCACATCTGAAACACACACATCCATTTAACTTCATTTACAGCACAATGTACGTCTGTAATAACAGACACACTTTCTCATGAGCTAAAGGAATAAAGTTAATGTCATGATTTTTATTGTAGTCTTGTTTGTTTGTTCGGGGGTTTATGGCGGTCTTGTATGTTTGTTCGGGGGTTTATGGCAGTCTTGTTTGTTTGTTCGGGGGTTTATGGTAGTCTTGTTTGTTTGTTCGGGGGTTTATGGCGGTCTTGTTTGTTTGTTCGGGGGTTTATGGCGGTCTTGTTTGTTTGTTCGGGGGTTTATGGCGGTCTTGTTTGTTTGTTCGGGGGTTTATGGCGGTCTTGTTTGTTTGTTCGGGGGTTTATGGTAGTCTTGTTGTTTGTTCGGGGGTTTATGGCAGTCTTGTTTGTTTGTTCGGGGGTTTATGGCAGTCTTGTTTGTTTGTTCGGGGGATTATGGCGGTCTTGTTTGTCTGTTCGGGGGATTATGGCGGTCTTGTTTGTCTGTTCGGGGGTTTATGGCGGTCTTGTTTGTTTTTTTCGGGGGATTATGGCGGTCTTGTTTGTTTTTTTTTCGGGGGATTATGGCGGTCTTGTTTGTTTGTTCGGGGGTTTATGGTAGTCTTGTTTGTTTGTTCGGGGGTTTATGGTGGTCTTGTTTGTTTATTCGGGGGTTTATGGTAGTCTTGTTTGTTTGTTCGGGGGTTTATGGTGGTCTTGTTTGTTTGTTCGGGGGTTTATGGCGGTCTTGTTTGTCTGTTCGGGGGTTTATGGCGGTCTTGTTTGTCTGTTCGGGGGTTTATGGCGGTCTTGTATGTTTGTTCGGGGGATTATGGCGGTCTTGTTTGTTTGTTCGGGGGTTTATGGTGGTCTTGTTTGTTTGTTCGGGGGTTTATGGCACTCTTGTTTGTTTGTTTGTTCGGGGGTTTATGGCAGTCTTGTTTGTTTGTTTGTTCGGGGGTTTATGGGAGTCTTGTATGTTTGTTCGGGGGATTATGGCAGTCTTGTTTGTTTGTTCGGGGGTTTATGGTAGTCTTGTTGTTTGTTCGGGGGATTATGGCAGTCTTGTATGTTTGTTCGGGGGATTATGGCAGTCTTGTTTGTTTGTTCGGGGGTTTATGGTAGTCTTGTTGTTTGTTCGGGGGTTTATGGTAGCCTTGTTTGTTTGTTCGGGGGTTTATGGTAGTCTTGTTTGTTTGTTCGGGGGTTTATGGTGGACTTGTTTGTTTGTTCGGGGGTTTATGGTAGTCTTGTTTACCTTGTAAGAGAAAGTCCAGACCAGACGGGACCTCTTGCTCCTCTTCTATCACAGGATAAAACCCAGAGAACAGAGACATGGGGTCTTCAAACATATCGAACGCCACCTGACGCTGAGAACATAAAACATACCGCTTTATTGAGACAGGAAATTAAAGTAATAATCTCATCTGATAACAGCAATATGATATAACCCTCATTAAATTCATAAACACACACACTAATTGCACTTTGATTATGTGAGGAAAAGCCAGAGGCCACGCCCTCCCATATGACATCATCACTCAAGCTCTTTAAGTGCCAGTGAGAGGTCAATCCAGCAAATGGAACGAACAACCATATTTGGTCTTCCTGTTCCGTGCCAGGGTGCGCAGCTCTTGTCCAATCAGAGCGAGGAACTGATCTACATATGAGATTAACCAGCACTGACAAAACTCGCTTTCTGTCAATATAAAGCTCAACATTACAATGTGTGAGACTGTCAGATATGCAGAATTTTACATCTTTACTCATTAAAAGTCTCTTCAGAATACATTAGATTAATTTAACACTTTCTATCTGTTCTTTCAACATGTTCATATCGATTAGTCACATCAACCCAAAAAACAAATCGAACATGAGGAACTATTTTAAATGCTAATTTTTATAACTTTCGTATAAAATACAAATGTGCTGACACACAATCTCTCACCTTTAATGTGTTTCTGTATCCAGATAAAACAGGCTCCATGTCACACATTTAGATCTGAAAACGATAAGGAAATAATTGTGCTAAAGATCTTAATATCAATTATAAAGACACGCTCTACAACCAATTAACAAACATAAATAAACAAACATAAAAAAATCATGAATCACTAATGAGTGATCAATAGAGGATGTAATTCCCTCTTTCAAAGCGATTACACCGACATATATTACTGGATTATATCATTTACTGTCAGTACATCTTTAATGCAATTACAGTTCAGCTCAACGCGCGTCAAAATAACGCAAACTGATATATGTAGAAAATATTCTCAATATCGATGGTTATAGTGCTACTGACCTGTTGAATGCGAACAGAAATCGATTAAAATAATCCGATATGATTCAGATAAAAGTGATGTATTCCTCTGTAATCTGATAGATCCAATACCAGCACCGATATATATTTATTAATCAATGACAGTTGTGTTATTGTTGGTACTGTTGTGTTCAGCTGTGTGTGTGCGCGCGTCAGTGAATCTCCGGGGTTTATATGTGTGTGTTGAGCGCGCGCACTCATTGATGATGACGCTGGTGGGAGGAGCCAATGAAACAACAGAGCGGTGCGCGCGCACGCACGAGACAGTCGGAAGCCTACGGAAATCATAATCTTCATTTTAATAACAACCTTTAAACAATGTTGACAAAGTTGTTCATATAAATACACGTATGTAAAGCTTCTATGTACATACACACAGTACACTTGATAAATAAGCACAGAAGTTTTAAAAGTGCGACTAAACATTGACTCCACACACGCTGTTCAGGCGCGTTTCATTGAGTTTGATGATATGAGTGATATAACAAGAGGATATTCCGTGTTTATAATGCTGACACAAGTAGGGAAACACCCTGAAGACATGAAAAAATGAAAAAGAGGATCTTTACAGAATTACTTCACAAACCGCCTTGATCCTGCACAAACTGGCACACACACTCCCGCCCTTTTTTACGCAATTAAAGATGTTCTCTTGAACAAATGCCAACATCAAGCCAAATGTGCTCAAGAGAATAAACACTGTTTGATTGACATGCTGCTGATTCACACGTATCTGAATGTCGAGTTAGACAAGACACTCAATACTGTCATCTTTACTGTTTCATATTTTACAGATAAACTGTGTATAAAAAAAACTAAAAGATAAGCATGAATTATTGATATATAACCACCATCAACTCATTATCTGTCTGAATCAATTCTATTGAAAACAGATTCTAAAGAACATTTGGTGTGTGGATGACTGTCATATTCTAAGTAATTTTGATCATTAGACATTTCTAAATTTGTGGATAGACCGATTTTCTCAGTAGTGTTGTGGAGTGTCAAGGCAATCTTTGGCAAACTTCAGTAAGATATGATTTTGAAAGAAAAGTTTTTGTTGGAAAGCAGCGGCTTCCTTCTAGACATCCTGCCATGGACACCTTACAGTACCTGTTTAATGTTTTCTGTAGAGTAGACTCATGAACAGAGATGTTAACCAGTTCCAATGATTCCTTCAAGTCTTTATCTGTCACTCTAGTGTTCTTCTTTACCTCATTCAGCATTCTGTGGTGTGTCCTTTGAGTCATCTCGACTGGACGGCCACTTCTAGTGAGAGTACCTATAGTACTAAATCATCTCCATTTATACACAGTTTGTCTAACTGTGAACAGATGAATATCTAACGGCCACTTCTAGTGAGAGTACCTATAGTACTAAATCATCTCCATTTATAGACAGTTTGTCTAACTGTGCACAGATGAATATCTAACGGCCACTTCTAGTGAGAGTACCTATAGTACTAAATCATCTCCATTTATAGACAGTTTGTCTAACTGTGGACAGATGAATATCTAACGGCCACTTCTAGTGAGAGTACCTATAGTACTAAATCATCTCCATTTATAGACAGTTTGTCTAACTGTGCACAGATGAATATCTAACGGCCACTTCTAGTGAGAGTATCTATAGTACTAAATCATCTCCATTTATAGACAGTTTGTCTAACTGTGGACAGATGAATATCTAACGGCCACTTCTAGTGAGAGTACCTATAGTACTAAATCATCTCCATTTATAGTCAGTTTGTCTAACTGTGGACAGATGAATATCTAACGGCCACTTCTAGTGAGAGTACCTATAGTACTAAATCATCTCCATTTATAGACAGTTTGTCTAACTGTGGACAGATGAATATCTAACGGCCACTTCTAGTGAGAGTACCTATAGTACTAAATCACCTCCATTTATAGACAGTTTGTCTAACTGTGGACAGATGAATATCTAACGGCCACTTCTAGTGAGAGTACCTATAGTACTAAATCATCTCCATTTATAGACAGTTTGTCTAACTGTGGACAGATGAATATCTAACGGCCACTTCTAGAGAGAGTACCTATAGTACTAAATCATCTCCATTTATAGTCAGTTTGTCTAACTGTGGACAGATGAATATCTAACGGCCACTTCTAGTGAGAGTACCTATAGTACTAAATCATCTCCATTTATAGACAGTTTGTCTAACTGTGGACAGATGAATATCTAATGGCCACTTCTAGTGAGAGTACCTATAGTACTAAATCACCTCCATTTATAGACAGTTTGTCTAACTGTGGACAGATGAATATCTAACGGCCACTTCTAGTGAGAGTACCTATAGTACTAAATCATCTCCATTTATAGACAGTTTGTCTAACTGTGGACAGATGAATATCTAACGGCCACTTCTAGTGAGAGTACCTATAGTACTAAATCATCTCCATTTATAGACAGTTTGTCTAACTGTGAACAGATGAATATCTAACGGCCACTTCTAGTGAGAGTACCTATAGTACTAAATCATCTCCATTTATAGACAGTTTGTCTAACTGTGAACAGATGAATATCTAACGGCCACTTCTAGTGAGAGTACCTATAGTACTAAATCACCTCCATTTATAGACAGTTTGTCTAACTGTGGACAGATGAATATCTAACGGCCACTTCTAGTGAGAGTACCTATAGTACTAAATCATCTCCATTTATAGACAGTTTGTCTAACTGTGGACAGATGAATATCTAACGGCCACTTCTAGTGAGAGTACCTATAGTACTAAATCACCTCCATTTATAGACAGTTTGTCTAACTGTGGACAGATGAATATCTAACGGCCACTTCTAGTGAGAGTACCTATAGTACTAAATCATCTCCATTTATAGACAGTTTGTCTAACTGTGGACAGATGAATATCTAATGGCCACTTCTAGTGAGAGTACCTATAGTACTAAATCACCTCCATTTATAGACAGTTTGTCTAACTGTGAACAGATGAATAT
>JAVLUX010000038.1:507500-540000 GCA_032164185.1 Moxostoma hubbsi | reverse complement strand
TCAAACAGATTCTCGTTTTTACCGCACCAACGATTAATAACATAATATATACATTTGTAGATAAATCATCCAATGTGAAAATATCACACAAGCAACCTGCATTACGTAGACAACACACCTGTGCACTACAGGCACGTTGGTCATTAGCATAAGCAAGTTCCGATTCAACTAACACCCAAAAATGGCCGCTGGCTCGGAAAGCGCGCGCGACGCCCACAAACGCGTGTGGACAGCTCGAGACGCCTCCTTCAGTTCATCTGATCATCACCGCAACTGCACCGATGACATGCTGAAACACTCACGTCCACATGCAGATGGTGAGTTCGACACGTTTATAACGTTTTCTCAATGTTCTGCTGGACTGTAGAAGTGTGTGTGTGTGTGTGTGTGTGTGTGTGTGTGTGTGTGTGTGTGTGTGTGTGTGTGTGTCTCTCTCGCGCGCGCAAGCGTCTAATTCAGTGTTTATAAAAGAAGTTTGATGGTTAAATCGACATCTATCTGAAATTTAAGTATTTGTATGTGCATATAAGTGACCTTTTAATAGTTTAAATCCATAATTATGTGTAAATAGTGAAGGATGCAGTATTTTGTAACTTGAGTTAGTTCACCCCAAAAATGATAATTCTGTGAACATTTACTCACCATTATGTCGTTCTAAACCTGTATGACTTTCAGTGTTTTTCATTGGTCAAAAGGGTTTTATACGGTCCTCTACGTTACTTGCATTTAATTAATATATAACATAATTACTTAATTGATTTGAGTTATTTTGACCAGCTAAGTATATGGAACTTTAAGGTGCTATGTGAAATTAAACTTAATGTAGTAACACCTAATTTGTATAATTAATTGTTTAGAAAGATGTGATCTTACTTGCTATTGCACATAAATATATAAAAGGTTTCCTAAGCACATTTATAAACTTAATCTACAGCTGCCACGTCTTACAGATTCCACCTAATGTATTCGCAACATGTTTAGCAACACGCAGCAACAATAATCTCATTCATTTTCAACGAGAGCGGGCGACTTCCGGCATCACGAGCGACGGTGAACGTTGGCGACCGGATTTGGGCGTGTCCAGCGACGTGACAAAGTTGAGAAATGTTTAAATTTATGCAAATGAGCAGCGACTTTCGGGAGCGACAGCCAATATGAGAAGATGGTAGAGCTCACGTGATCCTAATATTTTAATAATAATATAAATTGTAAAGAAACAGTGCTGTTTAGACTCTCCAAACACAGCACTAGTGACCGCCAGCCACTGGCGACATGCAGCGACAAGAGTAGCCGCCAGAGAACGCAGCTTAAGTCCTCGTGGTGGTGTAGTGACTCAATCCGGGTGGTGGAGGACGAATCTCAGTTGCCTCCGCGTCTGAGACCGTCAATCCGCGCATCTTATCACGTGACTTGTTGAGCGTGTTACCGTGGAGACGTAGCGCGTGTGGAGGCTTCACGCTATTCACACACACAACTCACCACACGCCCCACCGAGAGCGAGAACCACATTATAGTGACCACGAGGAGGTTACCCCATGTGACTCTACCCTCCCTAGCAACCGGCCCAATTTGGTTACCCCATGTGACTCTACCCTCCCTAGCAACCGGGCCAATTTGGTTACCCCATGTGACTCTACCCTCCCTAGCAACCGGGCCAATTTGGTTACCCCATGTGACTCTACCCTCCCTAGCAACCGGGCCAATTTGGTTACCCCATGTGACTCTACCCTCCCTAGCAACCGGCCCAATTTGGTTACCCCATGTGACTCTACCCTCCCTAGCAACCGGGCCAATTTGGTTACCCCATGTGACTCTACCCTCCCTAGCAACCGGCCCAATTTGGTTACCCCATGTGACTCTACCCTCCCTAGCAACCGAGACAATTTGGTTACCCCATGTGACTCTACCCTCCCTAGCAACCAGGCCAATTTGGTTACCCCATGTGACTCTACCCCCCCTAGCAACTGGGCCAATTTGGTTACCCCATGTGACTCTACCCTCCCTAGCAACCGGGCCAATTTGGTTACCCCATGTGACTCTACCCTCCCTAGCAACCGGGCCAATTTGGTTACCCCATGTGACTCTACCCTCCCTAGCAACCGGGACAATTTGGTTACCCCATGTGACTCTACCCTCCCTAGCAACCGGGACAATTTGGTTACCCCATGTGACTCTACCCTCCCTAGCAACCGGGACAATTTGGTTACCCCATGTGACTCTACCCTCCCTAGCAACCGGGACAATTTGGTTGCTAAGGAGACCTGACTGGAGTCACTCACCACACTCTGGATTCAAGCAACATGTTTTTATAAATATCAACGTTACTGTTACTGCTTTAAAATCATGTTCAGTTTCGTGAAGGGTGATTATGTGTATTTGAAAATCTTTATTATGGCGCATTTCAAAATAATCGCTCAAACACTCGCATCTCGGTTTATGCTAAATAAGCATATTTAGCACGAATAAAGTGACGTGCTGTAAAGTGACGGGTGACATTTGAAATGCAGGAAAAACACGGACTTTCTCTCATCTGCAGAATATATAATGAGAAATCATCAATAATGATAACACTTTTGTCCATTCAATGAAAGCTAATGGGGACTAAGACTCCAATTGTGTTCCACAGAAGAAAGGAACAACATGAGGGTGAGTAAATAGTTTTTGGGTGAATCTGTAAACAACAGAAACAGTTTCTGTATATAGAAGAACAGCTGCATTGATCGGAGATAAAGTGTGATGCTTTAAAAACACAATAAATACACAATATTAATAATGCTACCGCAATCTGAGCTACACAATTAGCATTTTAACACACTTTGAATATGAATGATGGTGTTTTTGCCGTGCAGTATCTCTCTGTTCAGCGTGTGTGAAACACAAACAGCAGCACTCACTGGGACCGTCTGTTTTACACCGTTTGTGGAGTGTGTACCTTTAGATTTCGTTCGACTACATTCGTTCAGATACCCAAAACTAGGGTCGAGTGTTTGGTATCATTGTACAGGACTTTTCAGATTTTTAATGATGTAGATCGTGATACATTCTGAGACTCAGACTAAGAAACTGCTGAAAAATCACACAAGAAAAGAGCCAAAACTTTTTTACTGATTTTACATTATAAATATCTCCGGGTGTAAATAAGGTGGTTGTTTTGTTCCCGATCATGTCAACTGTATCTGAGAAATATTCTTTTCAATCAAAAGTTCCAACATTACAAATATAATTGATCATAGTGTCCAAAAACATCTACAAACAAATAAAAGATAATAATTGTACATAAGAACTAATTACACATGCAAACACAACAATGACTAAAGGTTTGCATAGCATGCAGACATGATTTTACTCATGAGATTTCACAGAATGAGTTTCATTCTGTGTCATTTGAGTCATCATTGAGTCTGTGTCATGTATTTGGCGCCATCTCCTGGTGGTCATATGTAACATTGTGCTTCATGTGGATTATCTAATGATCTATACATCTGATTATCTTGTGTGTGGACTCGATTGAAAGATAATCACAGACTCTAAATAATGTTGTGTGATGTTTTATGTTCTATTTATTTTTCATGACGTTATAAGCAAAAACATGGCACTTAAGCAACACAATTATTGTCAATATAGACATATAATTAGCTGTTACTCGCTATATTTTCATCTGTGTGTAAAACAAATAATCTGGTTGTATTTTACTCTTCTAGAGCTTTCCAACAACATATGACACATGAATATTATATGAGATTGATGTTTTAACAGATTGCAATAATACGTACAGTGCAAATAGTTATATGAATTCTAAAAATTAAACTAATTTTAAATGTTAAAATGTTAAAACACTTGTTCAGTTTTGGTCATAATGGCGACATGCATTGGAAAATATCGCATTTTAAGGTTTAATTTGAGTTTGTATATTAAAGTCTAAATTTGTGTTCTGAATCTCCGTTGCGTCACTGCTGTTATTATAAACAATATACTGCGTCCAAATATATATGAACACTTCAGTCATTAGATGACAAAATATCAAACTAATTCTGCTGGAATTGAGTTTTCAGGATGATTTTTACTCGAGTTATTCAAACTCAACGTTTCATCCTTTCAAACACAGCATAAGTTGTAATAAATGCATGTAAAACTGCTTCTGCAACACTTGCGTTGATATATTCATGCAAAGACATTCAGACTTCAGTGCACAGATACGGTTTGGTGCCACTATATTTAAAGTGTTGTAAATGTCCCATTAATATATGCAGTGTTCCCGCGTGTGCTGGAGTTCCTCAGTGTCCCGTCGCTGGTGATGTGGCTCTGTGGCATTTATGAGTCTTGAGGTGCATCTGTTGAACGTCCCCATCAGCCCAATCTCTCTCTGTCAGTTCATCTGATAGCGTTCGGCTTCTGTAAATCAGGCTAATCTGAACCGGGAGGATAATGAAGAGTATTTGATCTATTTCCTCTCCATATTTTCTCTGTGTGATATGAATAATCTGCGCATGGTTTTTTGGCTGCGCTGCGATTGTGAACTGAATCATGAAAAGTGCTTTTGTTTGCAGTTATCTCAAACAGCCGTCATCGTGTGCGCCTGTAGGTGGGATGGATGTGTAATCTGGACGATTGCTTGTGCAGGTGTCGGTCATACTGTTGAACGATCACGTGTTCATATGCGTCTGTTTTAGTCACGAGGATCTGCTCACACTGTTAGTGCTAATTTTGACACACTTTGTGACCTTCTGCCTGGGGTCGGAGGACCCAATACCCTCCACTGAGGGAGGAGCGAGCTGTCGACCGCCTGAGGTTGGGGAGTGGCTGAGAGCCGGACGACTGGTATCTGGGCGCCGGTGAACCAGGTATTTCCTCTCTCTGCCCTCGTCGCTCTGTATTGCCCTTTTGTTTTTGCCTCCCCTTGTCACCCTCCCCAGCCCTGGAGAGGCGGGGACCAGCCTGCCGGTAGGCGGGGCCAAAAGTGTTTCTTCCGTTTTCCCACCCCTCCCGTCGCTGCACTCTCACGACTTTCTACTTGCAAAATTTGCTCATGAGATACATCCGACCTCAGTTAGGGTTGCCACCCATCCGTAAAATACTTCATATTTAAATACTTGCCCGTATTGAAACATGTGATGATGCGTCCCATATCCAATCAATACGGGGCGCGATTTGTCCCGTAAAATGGTCAGATGGAGTCACAGCGCAATTGTTCCAGATCATTAATGTAACACTGATATAAGTCAGACATTTTTCATACGGTGGAAATGGGGTCATCTGAACAGTCCACAGATCGTGCTAAAACATGCTAATACTGTGAAGGGCGTGGAAAGGGACTGTCGGAAAAGTATATAGACAGTGCTGAGTAGATTACTTAAAATGTTTACAAATTACATGGACTAAAATTGCAGTAATGTAATCTCTATACATTTAAAAATGTATCTAATCTGATTACTTTTGGATAACATCCCAATGCGCTCCGAGTCCTCGTGGTGGCGTAGTGACTCGCCTCAATCCGGGTGTTGGAGGACGAATCTCAGTTGCCGCCGCGTCTGAGACCGTCAATCCGTGCATCTTATCATGTGATTCGTTGAGCGCGTTACCATGGAGACGTAGCACATGTGAAGGCTTCACGCTATTCTCCGCGGCATCCACGCACAACTCACCACACGCCCCACCGAGAGCGAGAACCACATTATAGTGACCACGAGGAGGTTACCCCATGTGACTCTACCCTCCTTAGCAACCGGGCCAATTTGGTTACCCCATGTGACTCTACCCTCCCTAGCAACCGGCCCAATTTGGTTACCCCATGTGACTCTACCCTCCCTAGCAACCGGCCCAATTTGGTTACCCCATGTGACTCTACCCTCCCTAGCAACCGGGACAATTTGGTTACCCCATGTGACTCTACCCTCCCTAGCAACCGGCCCAATTTGGTTACCCCATTTGACTCTACCCTCCCTAGCAACCGGGACAATTTGGTTACCCCATGTGACTCTACCCTCCCTAGCAACCGGGACAATTTGGTTACCCCATTTGACTCTACCCTCCCTAGCAACCGGGACAATTTGGTTACCTCATGTGACTCTACCCTCCCTAGCAACCGGGACAATTTGGTTACCCCATGTGACTCTACCCTCCCTAGCAACCGGGACAATTTGGTTACCCCATGTGACTCTACCCTCCCTAGCAACCGGGACAATTTGGTTACCCCATGTGACTCTACCCTCCCTAGCAACCGGGACAATTTAGTTACCCCATGTGACTCTACCCTCCCTAGCAACCGGCCCAATTTGGTTACCCCATGTGACTCTACCCTCCCTAGCAACCGGGACAATTTGGTTACCCCATGTGACTCTACCCTCCCTAGCAACCGGGACAATTTGGTTACCCCATGTGACTCTACCCTCCCTAGCAACCGGGACAATTTGGTTACCCCATGTGACTCTACCCTCCCTAGCAACCGGGCCAATTTGGTTACCCCATGTGACTCTACCCTCCCTAGCAACTGGGCCAATATGGTTACCCCATGTGACTCTACTCTCCCTAGCAACCGGGACAATTTGGTTGCTAAGGAGACCTGACTGGAGTCACTCAAACTCACGACTCCAGGTGTGATAGTCGGCGTCAACACTTGATTTCACATGTAGTTGTGTAGGATAAATCTGCACCGTTTTGACAATGTTGCATATCAGTAAATGCATTAAAATAAAATGCACTTAATGGATCAAATATAAGAATTGATATGATTGTTTTGTGTTTTACTCGCTACATTTGTGTCTTTATCTGAGTGAAATAAAACTCTGTGTTAACCTGTTATATTAGTAAATCATCATTAATCTAATTGTTTTTGTAATCTGGTTATGTAATCTACATTACATGTAATCAGTTACCACCCAGCACTGTATTTACACAGTAAATAACTACAATGTAATTTAATGATGGCAAATGAGAAAGCTGCTGAAATGAATGAGAAACTCATTGGCCCGACAGTCTCCAATGCAATATAATAATCTGCACTCTGGAGATGACTGCGTCTCTTTTCAGTGTTAATCTATGGGATATTTTAGGCAAAACACAGTAAATGCACAGACACTGAACTTGGCTTTAATGTATACAAGCAATCTACAGCAACGACAATAAAAACCCACTTGACTTATAAGTGACTTGGTTTAATGTGGATTTTGTTTTGTTTGTCTGTCACGGGACAGTTCATAGTCACATGATTACTCGTAATTGAGATGATCTTTGTGTTCCTGTGCAGTTTTGTGTTTGTTAGTCTCGGTGTCGTGTGTATCAGCGTTGTTGTGTTGAACACACCCTGAGACATTAGAATATAAACAGCTACCGTATAAAACACAGGAATGATGCTGCAGTCGACCATAAAACCCTGCAGCACTACAGAGGAATGAAGCGGTGCACACACACACACACACACACACACACACGGGACAGGCCTGATGGATAATTGAAACCGTGTGTGTGTGTGTGTGTGTGTGTGTGTGTGTGTGTGGAATGACATGTTACCACATACTCTTACTATTTCTGCCATAGAGTAAATATGAGTAGTATCAGAACTTGTGTTTTGTCCAGTAATGGTGTGTTTTAGTTACAGATTGCACATTAAATCATCCTGTACATCTTCTGTTATAGGCAGGAAAAACAAGACTAATTTTAGTCTAATACTGACAAAGAATTGTGTGTGTGTGTGTGTGAGTCTCAAAAGGACATGTAACAGTGTTGCAATATTGTGTGCATGCTAATAAAGTACATTTGAGATCAGTTGACAGTGGTACAGATGCAGGAGTTACAGTATATTATTCTAGTGATATTCACATTCTTCTCAATGTCAGTTTCTCGGCTGGTGAATTCAGTCCTGAAGAACACAATCTGCATACTTCAGACCGCATGCAGTCATTAATAATGTTTAATAATATAGTCTCTGGTAATCATCTTTGTTTTTGTGTTGAAAGGGTCCTTCAGTCTTACAAATATACTAATAGTTATAGGAGAGCTATAGGATGCTCCCTTGCTCCCTATTTAGTGCATGACTTAACCTCCAGTGTGCTGTCTGTCTGCACTGGTCTCAGAACAGTTATAGGAGAGCTATAGGATGCTCCCTTGCTCCCTATTTAGTGCATGACTTAGCCTCCAGTGTGCTGTCTGTCCGCACTGGTCTCAGAACAGTTATAGGAGAGCTGTAGGATGCTCCCTTGCTCCCTATTTAGTGCATGACTTAACCTCCAGTGTGCTGTCTGTCCGCACTGGTCTCAGAACAGTTATAGGAGAGCTGTAGGATGCTCCCTTGCTCCCTATTTAGTGCATGACTTAACCTCCAGTGTGCTGTCTGTCTGCACTGGTCTCAGAACAGTTTGAAATGCATCTTATTTTCATCATAACTCCATATGAAGCCTCTGAAAGACACATTTATCAGCTTTTGGATGCATACATTTATTCTCAATGTGATCATGTACAGTATATATAGGATATTTGAACTGAATCTGAGCTTACAGTCCACACATGTGGTCATTGTGTTTATCAGCATGCCGTTTTACAATAAATCACATAAAAATGTTTAAATGTCATATCAGATGAAACTAGAGACTCAAACAGGGTTTAATGTAAAAACTTAATGAGCAGATGTAGTTTTGTTGACACTTAAGCCAAACGCAAACTCTTTTGACGCCATGTTGTTTGGTCACATGACTTGGTGCATCAACAGTTTAACAGTAATGACAGCACAGAGTCTCCTGAACTGAGATCAGTCAGTTTAAATTAAATGAAGTGTTGCATATAGCAAAGTTCATGCATGTGTTTGCATGTTCGCATGAGGTTAAATAATCACCAAATGTGCCAAAGTTTGTCTGAGTAGTGACATCAAATATCTTAAAGATGCTCAGTGTAATTTGAGGTACGTAGTAGCTAGTAAATCAGATATTCTGCTTTGTTTACTTGGTTATGTCTAGGAAATAGTCTGTACTGAGGTCTTGTGTGCTGTACTCCACTTCAATACATGTTCCATTATTTGTCCGTGTGTTCTTGTACAATCGTTCGGGGAGACCCGCTGGTCCATTATATCAATAACTTCAATAACAACTTGGAAGATGGACCATAGCGGGTCTTTTACATGGTGCCCGCTGGATTTACCCTTCTGTTGGCTTCTACATATTCTAATTTAATCACAAATAATCACCATCGTCCAAAGGTTTTGTTTTCTGTTATAACACGTCTTAAACCTTCCTTTTGCCCCCTTGATGCTATTCATCCTCGGTACTTCAAACAAATAGTAGACTCGGTAGGTCCTTGTCTGGTGTCCTTTCTGAACAAATGTCTACTTAGAGGGTCTGTCCCGACTCCCTCAAAATTGCAGCTGTCACTCCTTTACTCAAGAAGCCTTCACTAGATGTTCACTACATGCATCTGTTTTAAATCATTTCAGTCTGGTTTTAAATCTTCACATTGCACCGAATCTGCTCTTAGAGATTTAAATGAGATTCTAGTAGCTACAGATTCCGCTGATACTGTGATTTTAGTTGTTTTAGATCTGACCTCAGCGTTTGATGCTGTTGATCGTGCTATACTGCTCTCAGACTAGAATCATGTGTGGGCTTAAAAGGGAATGTGGATAAACGTTCTCTGTCAAACTGGGCAAATGTATCTCTTCTGTGGCCTGCCTTACCTGTGGTGTACCACAGGGCTCTGTATTTGGGCCAACTCTTTTCTCTTTTCCAGGCTCCCTCTGGGTTCCACTATCGGAAAGCATGGGATCTCCCACCACTTCTACACTGATGTCACTCAAATCTACTTACAGGTTACACAAAATAATCATATTGCATTACAATCTCTTCTAAAGTGCCTGCAGGAAATTAAAAGGTTGGCTAACCAAAAACGTTTTATTTTTGAATGAAGATAAGACAGAAGTGAATGTCTTTGGTCCTACAGATCATTTTGATGTCAGTAATGCTGATCATGGAAACCTCAATGCTTTCCTCTCTCCTCAAGTACAGATCCTGGGTGTCCCGTTTGATAGCCAGCAGAAATTTGACAAATATATTAGTGCTGTCATAAGTTCCAGTTTCTGTCAGCTACGTCTACTCCCTAAAGTTAAACCCTTTTTGTCGGAGGAAACGTAGAGATAGCAGTTCATGCTTTCATCACTTCTCGTCTGGACTACTGTAATTCTCTCTATGGTGGATTTTCCAAATCTCTTATTGCTCGACTCCAATTAGTTCAAAATGCAGCAGCAAAATTTCTCAAAGCAGATCAGAAGTACGATCATGTTACCCCAATTTTAAGATCACTTCACTGGCTGCCGGTTCAAGCTAGAATTGATTTTAAAATTCTCTTGTTTGTTTATAAATCGTTAGAGTTATAGGATGCTCCCTTGCTCCCTATTTAGTGCATGACTTAACCTCCAGTGTGCTGTCTGTCTGCACTGGTCTCAGAACAGTTATAGGAGAGCTATAGGATACTCCCTTGCTCCCTATTTAGTGCATGACTTAACCTCCAGTGTGCTGTCTGTCTGCACTGGTCTCAGAACAGTTATAGGAGAGATATAGGATGCTCCCTTGCTCCCTATTTAGTGCATGACTTAACCTCCAGTGTGCTGTCTGTCTGCACTGGTCTCAGAACAGTTATAGGAGAGCTATAGGATGCTCCCTTGCTCCCTATTTAGTGCATGACTTAACCTCCAGTGTGCTGTCTGTCTGCACTGGTCTCAGAACAGTTATAGGATGCTCCCTTGCTCCCTATTTAGTGCATGACTTAACCTCCAGTGTGCTGTCTGTCTGCACTGGTCTCAGAACAGTTATAGGATGCTCCCTTGCTCCCTATTTAGTGCATGACTTAACCTCCAGTGTGCTGTCTGTCTGCACTGGTCTCAGAACAGTTATAGGAGAGCTATAGGATGCTCCCTTGCTCCCTATTTAGTGCATGACTTAACCTCCAGTGTGCTGTCTGTCTGCACTGGTCTCAGAACAGTTATAGGAGAGCTATAGGATGCTCCCTTGCTCCCTATTTAGTGCATGACTTAACTTCCAGTGTGCTGTCTGTCTGCACTGGTCTCAGAACAGTTATAGGAGAGCTATAGGATGCTCCCTTGCTCCCTATTTAGTGCATGACTTAACTTCCAGTGTGCTGTCTGTCTGCACTGGTCTCAGAACAGTTATAGGAGAGCTATAGGATGCTCCCAACCAAGCCCAGTTACTTATCAGACGTACTACATCCTTACAATACAATATCTCCTCGGTGTCGTGTGTTTTATAATCTTGTATTGTACTGCAATTTGCTCAGGCTTGATACTGTTTTTAAATGTGCTATAAATAAAAGAACTTGAACTGGGTGACTGTACATTTATCCGGCTTTTTACACCGCTACTAACCAAATAAATAAATGGACATTAAATATTGACTTGAGTTACAATTATTTTATTAGCTTGTAGTGATCACAAGAAGTAGGAGCGAGGACTTGCGGATCACCGCTCTGATTCGTCTTATTCACCAGATTTGCGGTTCTTACTCAGAAATATCAGACCTCTAGATGGCGCCACTGACCAATCAGAATTGAGTATTCTAGAGAGTCATGTAGTAAGTCTCAGATAACCCCGCCCCTAAACGGCACTTGAAGACAAAACCGACAACATTTGATCACTTTACATGTCAGGTGACTTCCTGTCTAAGTGGGCAGTTCTGACCCAGTTTACGCTGTTATATGGTCTAGACGTTTGCGGTTTTAGTCAAAGCTCAAAATACTGCCATCTTTACCAAGTCTTTTTCAGGCATTTAGGAGCTCTCCAAAAATCAGCCACTGGTGAAACTTCTACTATAATATAATAAACATATTTGTCACTTATATGTTGCTTTCAACTATTTTACAGTATTTCGTCAGAATACATGGCTACTTTTTAAAAATATGCTTTTTGCCTGTATAATGATTACAGAACACTCTAGCAACCACACAACACCACTCTCAGTTTCTCCAGAAAATGTAAGTATGCAGTTGTATTTATGGCCGTTTAATTGCATCTGAAGTTGTGAGCTGGTTTGTGTTGGATCCGTGTAAGTGGGTCAGACAGAACCACACTGAACCGCTTTAACAGTCAGAAGCGAGCACATTTGGACACATGATTATTTTTCCTGGATTCTGGTTCGCACATTTGTTGTGTTCTGTGTCTAAACCTCAGTGAAGTTTATTTACACCAAAGCTGCATGAAGTCATGACGACGACTTTAGATGTTTCTCTTCGCACTTTTCCTCTGGATGAAGCAGTTTTGTGGTGATGATCTCGTGATGTGGATGTCAATCACTTCAGCTGCCTGAAGATGATCCATTAGTTTTAGTGCTTAAACGCTATATGTCATGTCAATATGTCTGAGAATATCCTTTTGATAATGGCATTATATGACAAATCTGTGGGTACCAATATTAAGGTCAACCGTTAACAGAACAATCGGTCTGTAGTTTTTAAATCTGATATATTGAATGTGATAACTAAGTTCTTAAATTAAGTTTGTGTTAATGGCATATACATTCACCATGCGAAGGGTTTCTGTTTTTATTCTGCAGATATGAGGTTAGAGATGCGATGTATGTGCTAACGGGCATGTTTTATATTTACGTGTGTTTATCTACACATGCCCTTGCTTTGATTTATAACACGTGATTATGTAATAGGGATGTGCAGGAGTAATCGATTAATCAATAACTCATTCAGCTTTGTTTAATTGCCTACTGTGGACAACAATGAAACTGCGTCTCACCCAATTTTGGTTACATTTTTCATTATTCATTAAATTAATTAAATGTAAGAGGTGAAGTGCGCTCCGATACAATCACTGTTAATACATGCCATGATTTGTGTGTCAGCAGATGAAAATGATTAATAATACTAATAACATTCCTTATGGTTTAATGGAGCATATATCCATATCCTGATCCACATGTTCTATGCATTTACAAGGCGCGTGTCCCATTTAACAAGGATGCACACAATAATGTGTTCTTCTAGTTCATTGCATACAGTCCATTTACACGACTAACTTCTTATGAATTTGTTGTTTTTGTGTATATCGCTGGTGCTTGACAGGAAATGGACTGTATAATATGACACAGGCGGTGCCGGAGAACCTCCATTGGCCCTTTATCGCCTTTCAAGCGTGATTTCGCCAAACCCACTTGCGTCTACACTTAGCGCACGCTTTGGCACAAAGATATGATCTATTACCAATCCCCAACCCTGCCCTGACCCTCATCAAACATTCCTGTGGTCACACGAGTATACAAAAGTGTATATATACAGTGCATCCGGAAAGTATTCCCAGCGCTTCAATTTTTCCAAATTTTGTTGTTACAGCCGTATTCCAAAATGGATTAAATTCATTATTTGTATTTAAAATTCTACAAACAATACCCCATAATGACAACGTGACAGAAATTAGTTTTAAATCTTTGCAAATGTATTTAAAATGAAAAACTATGAAATCCCATGTGCATAAGTATTCACACCCTTTGCCATGACACTGATCATTGAGCTCATGTTCATCCTGTTTCCACTGATCATCCTTGAGATGTTTCTACAGCTTGATTGGAGTCACCTGCGGTGAATTCAGTTGATTGGACATGATTTGGAAAGGCACACACCTGTCTATATAAGGTACCACAGTTAACAGTGCATGTTCAAGGAATTGTCTGTAGACCTCCGAGACAGGATTGTATCGAGGCACAGATCTGAGGAAGGGTACAGAAACATTTCTGCAGCATTGAAGGTCCCAATGAGCACAGTGGCCCCCATCATCTGTAAATGGAAGTTTGGATCCACCAGGACTCTTCCTAGAGCTGACCGCCCGGCCAAACTGAGCGATCGGGGGAGAAGGGCCTTAGTCAGGGAGGTGACCAAGAACCCAATGGTCACTCTGACAGAGCTCCAGTGTTTCTCCGTGGAGAGAGGAGAACCTTCCAGAAGAACAACCATCTCTGCAGCACTCCACCAATCAGGCCTGTGTGGTAGAGAGACCAGATGGAAGCCACTCCTCAGTAAAAGGCACATGACAGCCCATCTGGAGTTTGCCAAAAGGCACCTGAAGGACTCTCAGACCATGAGAAACAAAGATTGAACTCTTTGGCCTGAATGGCAAGCGTCATATCTGGAGGACACCAGGCACCGCTCATCACCTGGCCAATCCCATCCCTACAGTGATGCATGGTGGTGGCAGCATCATGCTGTGGGGATGTTTTTCAGCGGCAGGAACTGGGAGACTAGTCAGGATCGAGGGAAAGATGAATGCAGCAATGTACAGAGACATCCTTGATGAAAACCTGCTCCAGAGCGCTCTGGACCTCAGACTGGGGTGAAGGTTCATCTTCCAACAGGACAATGACCCTAAACACACAGCCAAGATAACAAATGAGTGGCTACGGGACAACTCTGTGAATGTCCTTGAGTGGCCCAGCCAGAGCCCAGACTTGAACCCGATTGAACATCTCTGGAGAGATCTGAAAATGGCTGTGCACCGACGCTCCCCATCCAACCTGATGGAGCTTGAGAGGTCCTGCAAAGAAGAATGGGAGAAACTGCCCAAAAATAGGTGTGCCAAGCTTGTAGCATCATACACAAAAGACTCGAGGCTGTAATTGGTGCCAAAGATGCTTCAACAAGTACTGAGCAAAGGGTGTGAATACTTATGCACATGTGATTTTTTTTTTTTTTTTTTTTTTTTTTTTTTTTTTTTTTTTTTAATACATTTGCAAAGATTTCAAACAAACTTCTTTCACGTTGTCATTATGGGGTATTGTTTGTAGAATTGAGGAAAATAATGAATTTAGTCCATTTAGGAATAAGACACTAAAATAACAAAATGTGGGAAAAGTGAGAATACTTTCCGGATGCACTGTATATATATATATAAAACTGGATCACTGACACAACATTAAACTGCCAGCCGGAGGCTGATCAAATAATGAGTCAAGAAGGAGATATTTTTAAAATCACATTTAATATTAGATTCATCACAGTGGAAATCCATATAGTTGTTCTGCAAATGACAGATGTCGTGTTGTTGTTGTTGTGTAATGTGCAATACACAATATATGCTGCAGAAATGGTATAATAGTAATGCTGGTGTAGTGTTCTGGACATGTTCTGTCATCCAATGAGAATAGAGCAGTGAAGTGCTCGCCAGAGACCATCTGAGAAACTCTCAGAGAACGTCGGCCAAACTTTCCACACAAACATGTGCTGATAATTTACTTAAAATATGCAAAGTGGTGTAATTCTTAAGGACTATTAAAGACGTCTGCAAAGACCACACACACGCACACACACACACTCCCTCTCTATCTCACTCACTCACTCACTCTCTATCTCACTCACTCACACTCACACACACACACACACACACACTCCCTCTCTATCTCACTCACTCACTCACACACACGCGCACATGCACACACACACACTCTTTCACACACACACACACACTCACACTCACACACTCTCTCACACTCTCACACACACACACACACACTGAACTTCAGAACCAAAGTAATTTAAGGCGTCACAATATTTCAGCAAAACAAAATAAAGTGGTGAAAAACAAGTCTATAATGATCTCGTAACGGGAACACGGCGACCGCATGATTCCAGTTTTATATTTCTGTATTAGCGTGTGCTGGTCTGTTTAAGATCAATAAAACTGCCTTATTAATCAGATCAACCCACAAACATGCATATAAACACTGTCTGACCTTTAAAATAAGATTAAAATATTCTCTAATATTCTCGATGTGTGTGTGTGCGCGCGCGCATGTGCATATGTGTGTTTGTGTGTGTGTGCATATGTGTGTTTGTGTGTGTGGTCTTTGCGTGTGTGTGTGTGTGTGTGTGTGTGTGTGTGTGTGTGTGTAACCTTGTTTATATATTAAATGCAAAAACATTTCTACAAGGGTTATGATTAAGGGATATAAATTATCATTAGATCTGTATATGGAGAGACCCCAGAATGATATAAAAACTTTGTGTGTGTGTTCTTCAGGCTGGACTGGCCAGATCTCTGATGTCTGCCAGAGGAAATGATCCAGACTGGAGCAGATCCAGACATTCACAAGGTACAAATGCACTCACACTCACAATGTGCTGGATAATAAATGTATAATTCATTCTTAAAATGTTGTACCTACAATTGAATTTGTAGTACGCTTGCAACACTCATGGTTCACTCCAGGTCATGGGTTGGATTCCCTGATCTCTCACACACACACACACACACACACACACTTGCTTGAGTTCACTTCAGATAACAACAGCTGTCACATTAAGATGTAAATGTCCAGCAGAACTGTTGCGATGAGTGTCGGTCAGTGAACATATGAGCTGCTGTTAGTGATTTCAATATTTAGAGCGTCTTCACAGTAACTTCCTCATAATAACTGATATTACACAAGAACAGCAGCTCAACACAAACACACACACACACACACACACACATATATACACATCTCTTAGTGACACGCTCCAGGTTCCTCAGCAGCGCCTCCAACTCCTCTGAGTGAGCAGCAATTACCAGATCATCAGCATACATAATGTGATTGACCAATAGGGAGCATCCCTTGACCGCACCCGGGCATCGATCAACCTCCCATTATATCTGTACCAGATGGAAATTCCTCCGGTACAGCCATCGAAGGCTTCACAAACCACGTGGTTGAAATAGATATTAAATAATGTGGGACCCAGAGGACATCCCTGTCGCACTCCAAGGTGAACAGGGAATGGCTCCGACTCCCGGCCACGTAGTTTTACCCGGGCCCGCTCGCCATCATGAAGGTCCTTAATGATCACGAGCAGCGGGTCTGGGACTCCGAAAGCACGAAGAACAACCCAGAGCCCAGAGCTACTGATGGTATCATAGGCCTTGACCAGGTCAATAAAGCAGAGATGCAGGTCTTGCTGGAATTCCCTACACCTCTGCTGTAGCAGACGGACAGAGAATATGGCATCTGTGCAGGACCGCCCTTTCCTGAAACCACACTGGGGCTCTGCAAGCCTCTCCTCAGCGTGCCTGGCAAGGCGATGTTGAATAATCCTTGCCAGGACCTTTCCCGGCACACTGAGGAGCGAGATGCCCCTATAGTTGTTACAATCCATGCAGTCCCCCTTTTTAAAGAGAGGAACCACCAGGGCATCCTTCCAATCCTGCGGAATCCACCCAGTGGTCCAGACTGTTGTTATGATGTCATGTAGGGCAGTCTGTGCACAAACGCCACCCTCCCTCAGCATTGGGAGATCATCTCTGCCCGGTGCCTTTCCTGGTCTCAGGCTCCGGATCGCCTTCAGTACTTCCTCCAAAGATGGCACCTCAGCCAGCTACCCACAGGGAGTGACTTCCTCCTCCAATATTTGAGGCACCGCAGCCCCAGCAGGGTCATCCCCACTTTGTCCCATAATGTTTTCCAGGCTCAGGGACTTCCCCTCCCCCAGGACCTCACAGAAATGCTCAGCAAATCTGCAAACCTGTTCCTGGGGGTCAGATATTGGATCACCGTTCTTTCCCCTAATGATGATAATAGGTGTGATGCTGCAAGTAACTTTTTGATGTAATTAAAGAGCGATTTGTGATCGTGGGCCATTGAGGCAGACTCCATCTCCTCAGCAACCCACGACCACCAAACATCCTTGCAGCGCCTCACGGCTCTCCGAACCTCCAAGCGAAGGCTGCGGTAAGCCTCCTCATTCTGTGACGTGGGATGCTGTAGATGATGAGAGTGGGCCTGTCGCTTTTTCTCAGCCAGCCTGAACACCTCCTCCATCAGCCAGGGTTTCTGAGGAGGTCTGGACCGTGTGCCCAAAGCAGCCATTGCAGCTGTATGAGCCACAGTCTTAAACCTCGCCCATTTCCCCTCGACATCCAGAGGAGTGTGGGACGATGCCAACCATGGCTGCAAACGATGCTGAAATTCTCGCCTGCAACTTTCATCAGCTAGCCTAGTCCAGGCCAGTATGGGTTTGAAAGGGGTCCTGGGTTTACACCCATCACTGGAGTGGAAGAATGACAGGCGCATCTTACAGATGACAAGTCGATGGTCAGTGGGCAGATCAGCTCCACGGTAGGTCCTGGTGTCAAGGACATGGACCCGCATCCGCTGTTCTGTCACTATGTAGTCCAGCAGATGTTCTTGCTTGGACCCGGCATGCATCCATGATGTTGTGTGGATGCGCCGATGCTGCAACAGTGTGTTGATAATTACAAGCCCATGGGCTGCACAAAAACCTAGCAGCCTCCTGCCGATGTTATTGAGCTGATCAGGCCCATGTCTTCCAATCACTCCTGACCAGGTGCCAGCATCATGACCAACTCGGGCATTGAAATCACCCAACATGATGATTCTATCCCGAGGGGCCACTGTAGCCAACACCTGTGACAGGAGGTCATAGAAGACATCTGACTCATCTGCCTTTCCCGCATCCCTCCACGGATGTTCGTCTTCGGTGGGGGCATAAGTAACCCTGACCACCACTCCTCGCCTCTGGTTGATGGGAAGGTGAACCCAAAGTAACCTGGGGCTCACAGCTTCCCACACCTCACCACCACACTCCCTTCATTCTTTTGTTCAGAAGAAGAGCCACTCCCTGTTGTTTGGCAGTCTCCTGCCCCGAGTAGAGGACTGACCACCACTCATGGTGGCAGGAGTCAGAGCCGATCCACCGGACCTCCAGAACACAGAGATCCAGGCGGTACCGGTCCAGCTCCCGACAGAGGAGTGACAGCCTCTCCTCCGCTGTGAGTGTTCGAACATTCCACGTGGCCATCCGAAGTGGTTTTTTGTTGTTTCTGGAGGAGCCCCGAGGGTGAGGATTCAGTCTCCTGGCTCGACCAAAATGGGGTTTGACCAGGAGACATCATAGATGCCCGTCCCCCACGGGACCTCCGGCACAAGCTTAAGTTCTTTAAATCATAGTCTTGTGGTAGTTTATTGAAAAAGGTGGAGGGGTTACCAGCCCCTCACACCCATGCTGAGCCCCCATTTGGCCACTGTGGTGGTTACAAACGCCTTGAGGAGGAAAGGCCAATTGGACCTCCCCCATATCACTGTCCACGACAGCGTTGCCCGTCTGGCACCACAAGGAGGTAGGGTTTTTTTTTGCCAGACTCTCACAACACACACACATGCGCACACACATGCACGCACACACACACTCACTGAAACACACACACACACACGCACTCACTGAAACACACACACACACACTCACTGACACACATACACACACTCTCTCTCACACACACAGTCACTCACACTCACACACTCTCTCACACACACACACTCACACACACACACACACACACAGCGTGCAGAAAAACATCATTGTTTGAGCTCTGTTATCGCTCTCTCCCAAATATCCTGTTTCTTCGAGTGGTGTCGATCAGACCAATAGAAAGCTCTTCCTGCTGTTGGCTGACTTCACTTCCAGCTTTAGCACGATCTCATCCGCTCCAAACAGCGTTCATCTCCACCGCAACTCACACGCAAGCGTAAAAACACACATTACGATTAAAAGAGTCGTGCGTGAACGGGCGATCCCTGCGCCACCATGGCCAGCACCATCAAGGTAAGCATCCCGTTACAGAATGAGTGAAAAACTTTCTTTAGTTTGAGAATCCGATCGAGCAGGAGCAGGTGACTCCCTGTTCAGCCAGATTTCCTTTCACAGTCTTGTAAATTTCCTTTTTCCTTTTCACTCTGTGTGACCCACAAACGTCCGAGCGTTGTTTCTGATGCCTGGTGTCACTGCGAACACTTCTTCATGCCGAATCACTTGTGTGATTGTTTTGCTTCTAGACGGTATTTTGTTATTTTTTTTACATTTAATCATGTGCAGGATATGAATTATAAATAATGATAATTATTGTGTTTTACAGATATAAAAATGGAGACTTTTGATTTTAACTCTGGATGTTTTTACTAGTGCAAATGTAATGATGTATAATTCCCTACATGTGATTGTGGAAAGTGTTTGCAGTATTTGGACTGAAGATAAAAGTGTCTGTAGGAATAAATGCAGATTTAGATATTTAAATGAACTTCAGCTCTGCTTTGACATGTAACATGTTGTCTGTCATACATCAGTATACAGTTCATTCAGTTCATTTGACGTTACAATATAACATTTCTTTCAAGGTTTGTGTAGAACTTTCTCTACTTTGTGTAGAAATGCAGATGCAGGACAGTTTTATTGTTATTCATCAGATGCTGCTCACACACACACACTCTCTCTCTCGCTCTCTCTCTCTCTCTGTCACTCAATTTCAATTTTAAAGTACTTTATTGGCATGATTGTGTTTACATACAATATTGCCAAAGCATTAATACACAAAGATAATGACAAGACAAATAATAATAATAAAATGGTAACAATAAAGATAGAATTAAAATAAGGCTGATCTGATCTGATCTCCCCCAGTAACACCAGCATCTGAACTCCCCCAGTAACGCCAGCGTCTGATCTGATCTCCCCCAGCAACGCCAGCGTCTGATCTGATCTCCCCCAGCAACACCAGCATCTGATCTGATCTCCCCCAGTAACACCAGCGTCTGATCTGTTCTCCCCCAGTAACACCAGCATCTGATCTGATCTCCCCCAGTAACACCAGCACCTGATCTGATCTCCCCCAGTAACGCCAGCATCTGATCTGATCTCCCCCAGTAACACCAGCACCTGATCTGATCTCCCCCAGTAACGCCAGCGTCTGATCTGATCTCCCCCAGTAACGCCAGCGTCTGATCTGTTCTCCCCCAGTAACACCAGCATCTGATCTGATCTCCCCCAGTAACACCAGCACCTGATCTGATCTCCCCCAGTAACACCAGCACCTGATCTGATCTCCCCCAGTAACGCCAGCGTCTGATCTGATCTCCCCCAGTAACGCCAGCGTCTGATCTGTTCTCCCCCAGTAACGCCAGCGTCTGATCTGATCTCCCCCAGTAACGCCAGCGTCTGATCTGATCTCCCCCAGTAACGCCAGCGTCTGATCGGATCTCCCCCAGTAACACCAGCGTCTGATCGGATCTCCCCCAGTAACACCAGCGTCTGATCGGATCTCCCCCAGTAACACCAGCATCTGATCTGATCGGATCTCCCCCAGTAACACCGGCATCTGATCTGATCGGATCTCCCCCAGTAACACCAGCATCCAATCGGATCTCCCCCAGTAACACCAGCATCCGATCGGATCTCCCCCAGTAACACCAGCATCTGATCTGATCTCCCCCAGTAACACCAGCGTCTGATCTGATCTCCCCCAGTAACACCAGCGTCTGATCTGATCTCCCCCAGTAACACCAGCGTCTGATCTGATCTCCCCCAGTAACACCAGCGTCTGGTCGGATCTCCCCCAGTAACACCAGCGTCTGGTCGGATCTCCCCCAGTAACACCAGCGTCTGATCTGATCTCCCCCAGTAACACCAGCGTCTGGTCGGATCTCCCCCAGTAACACCAGCGTCTGTTCGGATCTCCCCCAGTAACACCAGCGTCTGGTCGGATCTCCCCCAGTAACACCAGCATCTGATCTGATCTCCCCCAGTAACACCAGCATCTGATCTGATCTCCCCCAGTAACACCAGCGTCTGGTCGGATCTCCCCCAGTAACACCAGTGTCTGATCTGATCTCCCCCAGTAACACCAGCATAATGAAATGTTGCTCTGGTAATTCTGAACTCAAAATGATTGAGTGCCATCAGTGTGTTGCTGCACAATCATTTATTACATTTAATAAAACATTTACATTTAATGGCCTGCCGTTCTCACACCGTTAATGATGGGTGTCTCACAATCAGAATGCCGATGATGGGCTGTTTCCTTTTCCATTCCCAGCTCAGTTATCCCGTGCTCTCAGGAATGCAGGAAATGGTACTTCCTGTCTGCTATTGCATGTACATGAATGAACCGAAAGTCTTTGAGCTTCCAATTGAATCTTACAGCACTGAATATGTGACTGAGACTTTTCAGTACAGTAACTGTCAAATCAAAATTAAAATCATCAGAAATCCATCAAAAATGCCGCTTGTAGTGTTGAGGATGTAAATGCCTGGATCAGCTGACAGCGCAGGCAAGACACCTGGAATCACACTGTATCCTGTCTCTCTCTCTCGCTCTCTCTCTCTCGCTCTCTTTGTTGGCGTCAGCATCCTCACGGGCTGAGGGGACGTTGTGTCGATGAAGTGACACGTAGGGGTCCATCTTAAGAGCCGAAACGCCTTCAGATCTTTGAGAGAAGGCCAATGAGAATTGGCGAGTTGCATTTTCATGCCACTCCCCCCGACATACGGGTATAAAAGGGAGGCCAGCTGGCAAGTTCATTCAGATTTTTTAATTTGGAGCCGAGCAGTCGCACTACAGCAAGCTGAAGTCGTCAGCTCATTCATTGACCTTCCTTCTCGGAGCGTTGCTGTTGGATCTACGGCGCTTTCCAGCGGTCTCTCCACTCCGCACTCCGCTGCAGACTACACCCCTGGGTGCTTCGACAGCGCTTCTGAAAGAGTTTACATTTCTCTAAAAGTGTGTCCCCCTTTCCGGCCCTCCTACCTACAGGTATGGCAGCGACGTGGCTGACACTGGAGAAGTTTCGCGGGCTTCACTGGGTACGGTACCGCCGGGTATTTCCCAGCGGGCCACCCACCGGCCTCTGTCCACCTCTGGGATGAGACAGGCAGCTCGCCTCAGTGCCAGCCTAATGTCTCTCCCGGAGATGAGATGACGATCACTGCATCGGAGGGCGTCCTAGCGGTGACGGATGCTGAAGACTCAATCGGACTGCCACCTTCGCGGATGGTAAATTCACTGCCATCCTTTCCTGGGCCGCCGCGAGTGTCGGGCTTGAGTGGAAACCTCCGCACGCCCCTGATCACTCACAACTGGATGACTTGTTTCTCGGGTCGCGCGCCGCTAGATCACCTGCGTTCACCACACAAACCACATCCCCGGCTGGCATGCAGACATGATTTTAGTCATGAGATTTCACAGAATGAGTTTCATTCTGTGTCATTTGAGTCATCATTGAGTCTGTGTCATGTATTTGGCACCATCTCCTGGTGGTCATATGTAACATTGTGCTTCATGTGGATTATCTAATGATCTATACATCTGATTATCTTGTGTGTGGACTCGATTGAAAGATAATCATCTCATTCAGTTTCATTCTGTGTCATTTGAGGCATCATTGAGTCTGTGTCATGTATTTGGCACCATCTCCTGGTGGTCATATGTAACATTGTGCTTCATGTGGATTATCTAATGATCTATACATCTGATTATCTTGTGTGTGGACTCGTTTGAAAGATAATCACAGACTCTAAATAATGATATGGGATATTTTATGTTCCGATTATATTTCCTTAAGTTATAAGCAGAAGCGCGGCATATAAGCAACACCAACATAATTATCAATTATCAGTTATAATGTCGCTATATTTGCATCTGTGAGTAAAACAAATAGTCTGGTTGTATTTTACTCTTTGAGATCTTTCCAACAACATATGACACATGACTATTATATGAGATTGATGTTTTAACAGATTGCAATAATACGTACATTAACATTTATCATAAATGATCAAAACGGACACTTCTGATTTATCTGCATGTTTCAAAGCACTTGTTCAGTTTTGTTCATAATATCTACATGCATTGGAAAGTAGAGCTTCTGAACTTTCAAACGACACCTGTTGTGTGTTCTTCAAGAGTGTATACAGTCTTGTTTTGGCTATTTGTTTTTCTTCTGACCTGGTAAAACGTTTCTAAGTCAGCTGTCTGTCTGTCTGTCTGTCTGTCTGTCTGTCTGTCTGTCTGTCTGACTGACTGACTGTCTGCATGTCTGTCTGTCTGTAGGAGGCGCTGTCGGTGGTGAGCGAGGATCAGTCCTTATTTGAGTGTGCATACGGTGTGTCTCACTGTAAAGCGGACATGACGGCGTCTGCCGCGGGTGAATACACACAGAATAAACTCAGTCCCAGAGTGCAGCAGGGCTGGATGGCTCCGCCCACCGGACGCATCACCGTGAAGATGGAGTGCAGCAGCAGCAGCAGCAGCAGCGGTGCAGGAGGAGCTGCGCAGGTCAACGGCTGCAGGTGAGACAAACATCACATGACTGTGACTGGGTTAGATCTTCAACACTAGACCTGTGGTTTTATCATTACACTAAAGGTTTGAAACGTGTTGTGCAGTCTTACAATAAATGCCACCTGTTTTAACAGTTTGTAATGTAGTGAGATTGGCATATATCCAGGGCCAGTTTAGCACATCTCTCAGGACATGTGGCGGTGTGGCAGCGCTCCATCAAACGTGCGGATGATTGTTCTGTGATTCATTTCTGGGAAATATTGTTCAGTGATCTTCTGCCCAGACTGTGAAACTCCACAACTGTCCCGAAACTCCAGACAGCAGCGTTATATCCCTCTTCATCCCGTGTTTTATCGATGTGTTTGGAAGCTCAGATGAAGTTTCCGTCGTCTTCGGTCCAACAGTTGGTGGACACATGAGCGTCTCTTCTGAACGTTTCGGGTTGTTGGTTTCTGGTTCAGACTTTGAAATGCTTCACATCTGTGTGCTCATGTGAGAACACTGAATCATTTCAGGACCTTCAATCGTGGAGAATAACGTGTTTTAAGGCACGTGTCAGTCATCACTGAAAACTCATTTCTGTAGTGAAAACAATGTTGTAGTTATGATCTTCTCTAAATATTTAGAAGTTGCTCTTTGTGAGTGAAATATCTATATTCATTTTTTTAGTCCTTATTCTGAATGACTGTAAAATAATGGAGATATCATGGAAATGTGTGAACCGTGAGCTGATGTTTGTGTGTTTGTGTGTAACCTCAGAACCACAGACACGAGAAGCAGATAATGAAGGAGCTGTTGAAGTGAAACTAAACCCGTGTGTCTGTGTGTGTGTGTGTGTGTGTGTGTGTGTCTGTGTGTGTGTCTCTGTGTGTCTGTGTGTGTGTGTGTGTGTGTCTCTGTGTGTCTGTGTGTCTGTGTGTGTGTGCAGAAGTTCTCCTGATGACTGTACTGCAGTTAAAGGAAAGCGGTCATTGGGTGAGAATGTTCCGGTGATGTTCAGTAACTACATGGTGGACAAACACACACCACCTCCAAACATGACCACCAATGAGCGCAGAGTCATCGTACCTGCAGGTAATACACACACACACACACACACACACACACACATATACACACATACACATACACACAGTTTTTGATGAATAGAAATATAAGAGAATTTTATCATTGTAGGGCGGTTGTGTACACACACTGCCGACTCACATATGTACACAGCCAGGTCTCCTTAGCAACCAAATTGGGTCACGTGGAGTAACCTCCTCGTGGTGGTGATTAGTGGTTCTCGTTCTCAATGGGGCGTGTGGTGAGTGACTCCAGTCAGGTCTCCTAAGCAACCAAATTGGCCCGGTTGCTAGGGAGGGTAGAGTCACATGGGGTAACCAAATTGGGCCGGTTGCTAGGGAGGGTAGAGTCACATGGGGTAACCAAATTGGCCTGGTTGCTAGGGAGGGTAGAGTCACATGGGGTAACCAAATTGGCCCGGTTGCTAGGGAGGGTAGAGTCACATGGGGTAACCAAATTGGGCCGGTTGCTAGGGAGGGTAGAGTCACATGGGGTAACCAAATTGGGCCGGTTGCTAGGGAGGGTAGAGTCACATGGGGTAACCAAATTGTCCCGGTTGCTAGGGAGGGTAGAGTCACATGGGGTAACCAAATTGTCCCGGTTGCTAGGGAGGGTAGAGTCACATGGGGTAACCAAATTGGCCCGGTTGCTAGGGAGGGTAGAGTCACATGGGGTAACCAAATTGGCCCGGTTGCTAGGGAGGGTAGAGTCACATGGGGTAACCAAATTGGCCCGGTTGCTAGGGAGGGTAGAGTCACATGGGGTAACCAAATTGGCCCGGTTGCTAGGGAGGGTAGAGTCACATGGGGTAACCAAATTGGCCCGGTTGCTAGGGAGGGTAGAGTCACATGGGGTAACCAAATTGGCCCGGTTGCTAGGGAGGGTAGAGTCACATGGGGTAACCAAATTGTCCCGGTTGCTAGGGAGGGTAGTGTCACATGGGGTAACCAAATTGGCCCGGTTGCTAGGGAGGGTAGAGTCACATGGGGTAACCAAATTGGCCCGGTTGCTAGGGAGGGTAGAGTCACATGGGGTAACCAAATTGTCCTGGTTGCTAGGGAGGGTAGAGTCACATGGGGTAACCAAATTGGCCCGGTTGCTAGGGAGGGTAGAGTCACATGGGGTAACCAAATTGTCCCGGTTGCTAGGGAGGGTAGAGTCACATGGGTAACCAAATTGTCCCGGTTGCTAGGGAGGGTAGAGTCACATGGGGTAACCTCCTCGTGGTGGTGATTAGTGGTTCTCTCAATGGGGCGTGTGGTGAGTTGTGTGTGGATCGTGGAGAGTAGCATGAGTCTCCACATGCTGTGAGTCTCCGCGGTGTCATGCACAACGAGTCACGTGATAAGATGCGCCGATTGAGACTTGTCCTCCGCTACCCGGATTGAGGCGAGTAACCGCGCCACCACGAGGACCTACTAAGTAGTGGGAATTGGGCGTTCCAACATTGGGGAGAAAAAGTGATAACAAAAAATGAATAATAAATAAGTCCTTACTGTAAAGTGTCAGCCATATTTCTCTCTGAGCAATTCGTTCTCCTGCAGATCCCACGCTGTGGTCATCGGATCACGTGTGTCAGTGGCTGGAGTGGGCCGTGAAGGAATACAGTCTGCCGCAGGTCGACGTGTCGCTGTTTCACAGCGTGGATGGGAAGGAGCTCTGTAAGATGACCAAAGACGACGTCCAGCGTCTCACCAGCAGCTACACGGCGGATATTCTGCTGTCACACCTGCAGTACCTGCGAGAGAGTGAGTGACACGCCACAGACACGCTTCAACATGCGTGATGCTGCTGTGATGTTTCTGCATGTGACCGTTGCATGACATCACATCCCTCAATCTCTCTTCATTTAACATCAAACACTTTCACCTAACCCCCTCATAACACCTCATATCCCCTCATATCCTCTCATATCCCCTCATATCCTCTCATAACCCCTCATATCCCCTCATATCCTCTCATATCCTCTCATAACCCCTCATATCCTCTCATAACCCCTCATAACCCCCTCATAACCCCTCATAACCCCTCATATCCTCTCATAACCCCTCATATCCCCTCATATCCCCTCATATCCTCTCATAACCCCTCATAACCCCTCATATCCTCTCATAACCCCTCATAACCCCCTCATAACCCCTCATATCCTCTCATATCCTCTCATAACCCCTCATATCCTCTCATATCCTCTCATAACCCCTCATATCCTCTCATAACCCCTCATATCCTCTCATAACCCCTCATAACCCCCTCATAACCCCTCATATCCTCTCATATCCTCTCATAACCCCTCATATCCTCTCATATCCTCTCATAACCCCTCATATCCTCTCATAACCCCTCATAACCCCCTCATAACCCCTCATATCCTCTCATATCCTCTCATAACCCCTCATATCCTCTCATATCCTCTCATAACCCCTCATATCCTCTCATAACCCCTCATATCCTCTCATAACCCCTCATAACCCCCTCATAACCCCTCATAACCCCTCATATCCTCTCATATCCTCTCATAACCCCTCATATCCTCTCATAACACCTCATAACACCTCGTAACCCCTCATAACCCCTCGTAACACCTCATAACACCTCGTAACCCCTCGTAACCCCTCGTAACCCCTCATAACCCCTCGTAACCCCTCATAACACCTCATATCCCCTCATAACACCTCATAACACCTCATAACACCATTAAACCATCAGATAAAACTAAACAGGACATGCAATTGCACTAATTAAACCATAAACTCGTTGCATTGTTTGATGTGGATGTGTATTTAAGCTGTGAATATTGTAAATCACAACACACATTTCTTAAAGAGATAGTCACCTAAAAATCTGTCATCATTCACTCACCCTCATGCTGTTCCAAATCTGAATGACCTTCTGTGGACGACAAAAGGAGATGTTTAGCAGAATCTTCAGGCTGCTCTTTTGCATTTTAAGAAAGCAAACAGTGACCAGCGGCTGTCAAACTCCAAAAAAGGACATAAAAAAACATAAAAGTATTCCATACAGCCATGAGTGTGTCCATGTGACTTCAGGAGTATTCACTGTCACACACACCAGACAATCATTATAACAACTCAATTAAAACAACTTGAATTTGTTCCTTACACAAAGCTGTTGTATGACTTCAGACGAGTATATGAGTAAATAATGACAGAATGTTTTTGAGTGAACTGCCCCTTTAAGAGGAGAGAGAGAGATATGACAGTGTCCGTCTCAAACACTCGATTTAATTCGTCCTCTTGCTCATCACACACACGCTTTTGTTCTGTATATTCACACACACAGTAACTGAAGTTATTTAGGGAGAGAAAGTAGCGTGTGCTCCATCTGTCTTCATCATCATCATCATCATCATCATCATCATGTGACCGGGTGTTTTCAGTGGTTTGATTTGATTTGTATTTGTCATGTTTCTCAGCTCCGCTCCCTCACTTGACTTCAGATGATGTTGACAAAGCCTTGCAAAACTCCCCGCGGTTAATGCATGCTCGGAACACAGGTAAGCAGTGCTGCGGCCCCGCCCCTGACCCCGCCCACACTGTATCTGCCCCGCCCACAGCCTACACGCCTCTTCCGTCACTATGAGGCGGAGTGAAGCACACACACATAACACAGTCTGTGTGTGTTTGCATGCCGAGTTCTCGAGTTTGTGCTGACTGATGCTGAATGTGATTAAATGTGATTAAATGTGATTTATTAATGTATTATTGTGTTTGTGTTCATGTGTTTTCAGGAGGAGCCAGTTTTATTTTCCCAAATGCTCCCGTCTATCCTCCAGACGCCCCCAGAGGTCCCATCAGAGCAGGTCAGTCAACAAATACAGTGTCAATGTCAGACAGTCAAAGGTTAAAATGTCACAAGAAAAAGCCCATTTCACTGTTAAAGGTTGAGGAAGAAGTATGTGAACCCTTTAGGGTTAGCTGGTCATAAAATCTTCATCAAAGTCACACGTATAGACAAACACAAAGTGCTCAAGATAACAACACACAAACAATTATAATCTTTCATATCTTCATTTAATACATCCCAGTGCTATGGAAAAAGTAAATTAACCCTTGGTTTAAATAACTGGTAGATCTTTTTTTTTTTCACACTCTACTGCACGCTCGGTGCACACTCCCTCTAGTGCACGCTCTGTGCACACTCCCTCTAGTGCACACTCGGTGCACACTGGCACACTCCCTCTAGTGCACGCTCGGTGCACACTCGCACACTCCCTCTAGTGCACACTCGCACACTCCCTCTAGTGCACGCTCGGTGCACACTCGCACACTCCCTCTAGTGCACGCTCGGTGCACACTCGCACACTCCCTCTAGTGCACTCTCGGTGCACACTCGCACACTATTTCTAGTGCACGCTCCCTCTGGTGCACGCTCCCTCTGGTGCACGCTCCCCCTAGTGCATTCTCGGTGCACACTCGCTCACTCCCTCTAGTGCATGCTCGGTGCACGCTCCCTCTAGTGCACGCTCCCTCTAGTGCACGCTCGGTGCACGCTCCCTCTAGTGCACGCTCGGTGCACGCTCCCTCTAGTGCACGCTCGGTGCACACTCCCTCTAGTGCACGCTCGGTGCACACTCGCACGCTCCCTCTAGTGCACGCTCGGTGCACACTCGCACGCTCCCTTTAGTGCACGCTCGGTGCTCTCTAGTGCACGCTCGGTGCACACTTGCACGCTCCCCCTAGTGCACTCTCGGTGCACACTTGCACGCTCCCCCTAGTGCACTCTCGGTGCACACTTGCACGCTCCCCCTAGTGCACTCTCGGTGCACACTTGCACGCTCCCCCTAGTGCACTCTCGGTGCACACTTGCACGCTCCCCCTAGTGCACTCTCGGTGCACACTTGCACGCTCCCCCTAGTGCACTCTCGGTGCACACTCGCACGCTCCCTCTAGTGCATGCTCGGTGCACGCTCGCACGCTCCCTCTAGTGCACGCTCGGTGCACACTCCCTCTAGTGCACACTCGCATGCTCCCTCTAGTGCACGCTCGGTGCACGCTCCCCCTAGTGCACTCTCGGTGCACACTCCCTCTAGTGCACGCTCGGTGCACACTCGCATGCTCCCTCTAGTGCACGCTCGGTGCACACTCGCATGCTCCCTCTAGTGCACGCTCGGTGCACGCTCGGTGCACACTCGCACGCTCCCTCTAGTGCACGCTCGGTGCACCCTCACACTCCCTCTAGTGCGCGCTCGGTGTACTTCACATAACATGCAGGTTTATTGTGTTGCAGATGCCAGTTATGACATGGGCAGACGTGCTGTGTGGCCTCAGACTGTATCTGCTACTAAAGGTGTGGGAAACACTCTGCTTCACATCACATGTTATCCGTGATCACGCTGTACATGTACGTTTCCAGTATATCACATTCTGTGTCTTTGTTAGTTTCTCAGAGTTCAGCTACCATCATGACTAAAACTGAGGATCAGAGAGTTCATTTAGGTGAGAGAACTCAAACACTCGCTTCATTACAGTTAAACCTGCAGCAGTCGTGTGTGTCTGTTGTGATTGTGTGATTGTTGTTTGTTGTGTGTCTGTAGATCTATATCAGATTTTGGGGCCAACCATCAGTAGACTGGCAAATCCAGGTAAGAGTTGAACAAATGACTCGTATGAACCGATTCTTTAAATTGACAAATCAAAAATGACTCTTGAAATCACAAGTTATCTGCACATGTGATTAGTTGAATGTGTCAGTGTGTGAGTACTGATGTCTGTGTTATATCAGGTTCAGGTCAGATCCAGCTGTGGCAGTTTCTCCTGGAGCTTTTGTCCAGCAGCTCAAACTCGTCCTGCATCACGTGGGAGGGAACCAATGGCGAGTTTAAGATGACCGACCCGGACGAGGTGGCGCGGCGCTGGGGCGAGAGGAAGAGCAAACCCAACATGAACTACGACAAACTGAGTCGTGCTCTGCGCTACTATTACGACAAAAACATCATGACCAAAGTCCACGGCAAACGCTACGCATACAAGTTTGACTTCCACGGCATCGCTCATGCCCTGCAGCCACACCCGCCCGAGTCGTCCATGTACAAGTACCCCGCGGACCTGTCGTACATGAGTGCGTACCACTCGCACCCTCAGCCGCTGCCCACCACCTCGCCCAGTTTCTTCACCGCTACGAGTCCTTATTGGAACTCGCCCGCAGCGGGCATCTACCCCGGCCCTCGCCACCCGCCTGCTCACATGCCCCCACACCTGGGCTCATACTACTAAACATCTCACAAAACACTAAACCGAAACGAGTCGCCATCAGGCACTAAAACAGGAGAATCTACAGAAACTGCAGAACTGTACCTGGTAACAATCAGTTAAACCAATCAATGTTTTCACATGTTAATGATTTACGGTGATTTCTTCAGTACGGTTATTATCCGCACTCTACACACACACTACACACACACACTACACACTACACACACACACACACTACACACTACACACACACTACACACACACTACACACTACACACACACACTACACACTACACACACACACTACACACACACACACTACACACACACACTACACACTACATACACACTACACACACACTACACACTACACACACACACTACACACACACACACACACTACACACACACACTACACACACACACACACACTACACACACACACTACACACACACACACACTACACACACACTACACACTACACACACACACTACACACACACACACACTACACACACACTACACACACACACACACTACACACACACACACACTACACACACTACACACTACACACACACACTACACACTACACACACACTACACACACACTACACACACACTACACACACACACACACACACACACACACTACACACACACTACACACTACACACTACACACACACACACACTACACACTACACACACACACTACACACACACACACACACTACACACACACTACACACACACACACACACACACACACACACACACACACTACACACACACACTAGACACTACACACACACTACACACACACACTAGACACTACATACACACTACACACACACACACACACACACTACACACACACACTAGACACTACATACACACTACACACACACTACACACACACTACACACACACACACACACACACACACACACACACACACTACACACACACACTACACACTACACACACACACTACACACTACACACACTACACACACACACACACACACACACACACACACACACACACACACACACACACACTACACACACACACTAGACACTACATACACACTACACACACACACTACACACTACACACACACTACACACA
>JAVLUX010000038.1:455000-502500 GCA_032164185.1 Moxostoma hubbsi | reverse complement strand
ATGTGACTCTACCCTCCCTAGCAACCGGGCCAATTTGGTTACCCCATGTGACTCTACCCTCCCTAGCAACCGGGCCAATTTGGTTACCCCATGTGACTCTACCCTCCCTAGCAACCGGGCCAATTTGGTTACCCCATGTGACTCTACCCTCCCTAGCAACCGGGCCAATTTGGTTACCCCATGTGACTCTACCCTCCCTAGCAACCGGGCCAATTTGGTTACCCCATGTGACTCTACCCTCCCTAGCAACCGGGCCAATTTGGTTACCCCATGTGACTCTACCCTCCCTAGCAACCGGGCCAATTTGGTTACCCCATGTGACTCTACCCTCCCTAGCAACCGGGCCAATTTGGTTACCCCATGTGACTCTACCCTCCCTAGCAACCGGGCCAATTTGGTTACCCCATGTGACTCTAGCCTCCCTAGCAACCGGGTCAATTTGGTTACCCCATGTGACTCTACCCTCCCTAGCAACCGGGCCAATTTGGTTACCCCATGTGACTCTACCCTCCCTAGCAACCGGGCCAATTTGGTTACCCCATGTGACTCTACCCTCCCTAGCATCCGGCCCAATTTGGTTACCCCATGTGACTCTACCCTCCCTAGCAACCGGCCCAATTTGGTTGCTAAGGAGACTAGGCTGGAGTCACTCAGCACGCCCCGGATTCAAACTCATGACTCCAGGTGTGATTAGTCAATGGTTGTTCGTTCATACAGACAGGATTCCAGCTGCTACTGTAAGATATGCACTACCGTTCAAAAGTTTGGGGTCACTTACTCATTCTTTATTTATTTATTTATTTATTTCACATTTTAGAATAATAGTAGTCAGCAAAACTATGGAATAATAGAAATGGAAATATGGGAATTATTTTGTGACCAAAAAATCCAAAATAAATCCAAAACTATGTAATATTTTAGCATCTTCAAAGTAGTCACCCTTTGCCTAGATTTTGCAGACATGTACTCGTGACATTTTCTCAACCAACTTCTTGAGGAATCACCCCGGGATGCTTTTTAAACAGTATTGAAGGAGTTCCCATCTATGTTGGGCACTTATTGGCTTCTTTTCTTCATATTTTGATCCAAGTCATCCATTTCAAAAACTTTTTTTTTTTTAGGAAATTTTAGATTTGTAATTAAATAAATGTATATGTTTTGGCAGAATAATATTTTGTCTACAAAGTTAATTTCAAACTTTTAAGCATACACCTTCAGATCAAAAGATTTTTAAGATCATGAGAAACATTTCAGATAAGTGACCCCAAACTTTTGAACGGTAGTGTATATATATATATATTAGTATGAACAGGACATTTCAAGACTCACACCTGTAAGTAAATGCGGTTTTCAATCCCAAACACTGACTGTGTGAACATAGCCAATAATTCGCTGCAACTACAATGCTATGAAAACACGCAAAATGATTGACAGACAGAAAGTTTCAGAGACCGCGGACACATTTGTTTGCTGTTTACAGAGTCTAGAGCGGTCACAGAAACACTTATTTCATTAATATCTTTCATCATGAAACAATCAGCACCTTTAACGTTTTTAATAAAAGAATGAACTACAATCCCATGAAGCATTGCGAATGATGTAATCGAATGAAAAACTATGTAAATTCTAAAAATATTTATAAAAGTTGTTGATTAAAAAGAATAGAGACAATATATATTATTTTATTGTTAAATATTCTGATATATACAAATATAAGTGGTTTGAGAGTGTTGGGAGAGTGAGTCGATTGCATCATTCACAATCTCTGACTCTCTGATTGGTGGATCTCACTTCAGGATTATGGGTAGTGTAGTTCTTCACCAGGACTTCAGCTATTTAATGCCATTTTAAACAATGTAGTTGAAATAAAGTGGACTTATGGCTTCAACAGAAGCATATACCATCAATTAACAACATCAGAGCTCATGGTAGGTCTGTCTTTAAAGGTTTATAAGTTATCTGTAAAGATTTATTCACCAATGGGAAAAAAGGGATGAGGTTTTTACTTCTGGAACCAGATTGCTGCGCCCTATAAGTAGGGTTGTTACATCAATTATTTTTTGAAAACTTAAGGAGATTTTATGTATAAATGAAAAGCTTTGGTGCTATAAATTCTGGGGTCCATAATGTATTGATTGATGGTGGTCCATCATGGTGGAACCAGCTGAAGATCAGATCATCTTGCCACTTCCAGAATGATTTAAACCTGCCAGATCATTTTCCAGCTCATGTTGTAGCTAGTTTTCCAGTGTTCAGTCTGTTGTGCAGCACATTCTTGACTTCGTCCCTTCACTCCCGTTTGCACTCCTCCTCCAGCTGGAGTTTCTTGCTGAAGTTCTGGATCGTCAGCGGCTCAATGCAGGCTTGAACTTTATCGAAGAAGTTGAAGTCTGCAGCCAGTTTTCTGCCCGCTGTGTTGAAGAGCACAGGTTTGAACTCGTAACCCCACAGGATCTCCTGCGGTACGTAAGATGTACGGCTCTGACAGGTGGCGGCGGTGGACTCCATCGTCCCGTTAAGAGTGACCAGTAGCTCAAACTCACGCGTCAGGTGATTCTCAACCGTGAGGCCGGCCAGTGGACTTCTGTCATCCAGAACATGGTAGAACGTGAGTGGCAGAAGCAAGAACGGACACTCATTGCTGGAGTCCAGATAAAAGTCCACGTTGGTCTGGTGGATCAGGGTCTTCTCGCCCTCTTCGGTGACATGAGGCGACAGGAGTTTACCCGAGAGCTGACACTGAATCAACAGGCTGTTCCTCATGTTGGCCACTCGCACCATCAAACACCATTTCCCCTCACGCTTGCAGACCACCGCCGATTCACTGAATTTGATGGTTCCTGCACGCTTCTTGGGTCGCGCCAGCTTGGCCAGAAACGCGCCAGTCACAAAGATCTCTGCGAGTCCTGTGATGACCAGCTGGATGACCAGCGTGACTATGGCGAGGGGACACTCCTCTGAGATGTGACGGAACCCGTAACCGATGGTGGTTTGAGTCTCCAGAGAAAACAAGTATGCGCCTGTCAGCGTTTCCACGTTCATGAGGCATGGCGTGTGATTGGACGCCGGATCTGCATCGAAGTCACCGTTCCTCAAACCAATGAGGTAGAAAATGACCCCAAAGACAAACCACGTCATTACAAACGTGGAGGCGAACAGAGTGATCTTATAGCGCCATTTCATGTCCACCACTGTGGTCCAGATGTCATGCAGGAAGAGCTTCACCATCCCCTCCACGTGATCGATCTTTACGTTATTGTGCCCGTCTTTAGACACGACTCTGTGAGTGCATTTGTCAGTCATGTTTGTTTTTTGATGCTGCGGATTCTTTCCTGTATAACGAGAAACACAGGACAAGATGAAGTTATAGTTTTGATTCAATGCTGAAATTCATCTCATCAATTCATCTAAAAATGTTCCTCACATCAGTGTACTCTAGATTCAGATATCAATCTCTGTCCCATAATTAATTCAATTCACAAGCTGATACAACTATACCTTTTTGGTTTCTTGAACGTTCTAGGAACGTTACGTTTTGTTTCATAGAACAGAGCTTTTAGGTACTTTTTAGTTTTTGAGAAAATATTTTTTTAATGGGAATTTGTTATTTTATTTTAGGTTGTGCATGATAGTTCCCCTAATGTTGCTTTAACCTCTTAATTCCCTGAACCTTTCTGCAACCTCAATAAACAGATAAGTTATTGATAGATTAATTATTTATTATAATGAATTATAATTATTATATAATCATTCAAATCAGCCTCAACACGTTTTGGAAGATTAATATAAACATTCTGCAACCCTGCTTTGTCAATACCATCCTGAGCCTTGATTTAATATTTTCTGAAACACTGGACCTCAGCACCGGACATTATTATGCAGATACTGAAGAACGTTATTCCAAATAACCAATGACTTTAAAACAATCCAGGGTTTTTAAAAATAAATTAAAAATAAATAGATAAAATAAAAAAAATGCGGAAGACATGAACTGCATATTTAGCAGAGACCTCTCTGCTTCTATTATTATCTGCTTCTCAGTTCCACAAATATTTTTGACCAAATCTTTATCAAATCAATAACGTATTTAATCTTACATCTAGAATTAATTATTCATTGAGGAAATAAATAAATAAACCAATGTCTGTCTGTGAGTCATTCCAACGGATTGACCGTTAATTTTTAAATTGCCAAAGTGCGCGAATTTCCGTTTAGCGCGTGCAGATCAAATGCGCAGGTCTGACGCAGCGAGTCAGATAGCAAGACAGAAGACACGTAAGATTACTGTATGCTTTTAACATCTGCATTATACTGCGTTCAAATCACATACACTGTGATCTTTATTTTTACATTTGATTAAATGCTGTATTGTCAGTCATTGTTGTCTATCAACCTCTCTGAAACGATTATTAAAAACAATCAAATACATGATCATGAAAAATGTAAACAAAAAAATAACCTAGAACATTCTGCATAAGTTCTTATCAGGTTGTTATACAAAAACCTCCCTGCAACATTCTGGGAATGTTAGTTAGTGGTTATAAAAAACACATTCCCAGAATGTTAGGAATTGGTTCCCAAAAAATATAACATGAGAGCCATACATTAACATTGGGAAAAGTCCTGTGTTTGCTGGGTAAAAAACATATTTTAAGATCCTCATTAGATAATCTCAGTAAATAAAGCACATGAGCATTAGAATAATAAAGCCTTTATTTTTGTCTTTTTATCATTTGTACCAATCTTTCTTAATGCAATTGAGATTTTATGGAGTTTTAGTTCACTACAGAACTCCTTTAGTACAAAGCAGAGTTAAAAACAGACATTTGTCAAACACACTCCGTTCAGCCACAATCAGAGTTATTTTACTGATTCTGAACACTGAAATGTAATCATCACATTTTAAGACTCGTGACGGTCTTTAACTCTGATCAGCTTTAAAGTTTTAGACGTTTCTTTCTCTTTGCAAGCGAAATGTCTTCAAACCTTTGGGTTAACTCTCCTAAGTTAATCATACGTTCTTCAGAGTTGTAAATTAACAGGAGACACACGTAGCTTCTAATAAACATTAATAAACGTTGATCTGATATACAGTTATAGTACTTGCCCTTTGAGGTGTGTGATGCTCTGCCTGTCTCAGGTGTGAAGTTGTGTTTGTGATTTTACCTGTAATCTGAAACTGTCAGCCGTCTCCCCTCGACGAATGTCTCTAATGTCCTGCTCGAATGAGCACTAAACTTGAGCACAATGATATGAAGGACAGTTAATGAGACTGTGAATAAATGCACCTGTGGATCCGGTTCACTCGTTGTCTTCAGCTTTAGTTCACTGTTATGAGTTTAAACACTGTCTGTCAAATGACAATAATATCACCCTCTTGCGGTCATTTGTTCCACTGTAAAATGGTTTTGCTCTTGCTGTGCATTGACCGATGAAGATCAGTGTTAAATGTCTTTGTGCTTCAATTAATCCAGCGACAGACAGAATAATCACATTTCACAAGAACCTCAGCATCAGTTACAATTTATAATAAAGAGTTTTAGCGTGTCCCCGACGTTATTGTCCACTCTGTTATTTTCAACTACTGTCTCTAAATGAAAGCTGGCAAAATGAAATTACATCGTATCATGAAGTTGACATCACATCCTTGGAGGGAAATCAACTTGGGAAGGTGAGTGAGGTCCTCTATTTTTAAATTCTATTTTTACTTATTTTATTTTCCAATATGATGTGGTCAACCTTAATACGTCCACTCTGTTGAGGGTGATGTGAAAAAAGTCAGTAGTAGTTTATATTTTTTAATTAACATTTTAAAACCCATTCAATTCTTTATTTGATAAACCTTCTGTGCTTGATTCTTTTTGCTCAGACATGTGTAAGGAAGGACTTCAAGGTCAGAATGTCCACCCTGTGAGTGTCCACCCTGTTAGTGTCCACCTTCTTGGCATCTACCCTGTTAGTGTCCACCCTGTTAGCGTCTACCTTCTTGGCATCTACCCTGTTAGTGTCCACCCTGTTAGTGTCTACCCTGTTAGTGTCCACCCTGTTAGTGTCCACCTTCTTGGCATCTACCCTGTGAGTGTCCACCCTGTTAGTGTCTACCCTGTTAGTGTCCACCTTCTTGGCATCTACCCTGTTAGTGTCCACCCTTTGAGTGTCCATCCTGTTAGTGTCTATTCTGTGAGGGTCCACCCTGTTAGTGTCCACCTTCTTGGCATCCACCCTGTTAGTGTCCACCCTGTTAGTGTCCACCCTGTTAGCGTCTACCTTCTTGGCATCTACCCTGTTAGTGTCCACCCTGTTAGTGTCCACCCTGTTAGTGTCTACCCTGTTAGTGTCCATTCTGTTAGCGTCCACATTCTTGGGGTCTACTCTGTTAGTGTCCACCCTATTAGTGTCCATTCTGTTAGCGTCCACCTTCTTGGCATCTACCCTGTTAGTGTCCACCCTGTTAGTGTCCACCTTCTTGGCATCTACCCTGTTAGTGTCCACCCTGTTAGCGTCTACCTTCTTGGCATCTACCCTGTTAGTGTCCACCCTGTTAGTGTCCACCTTCTTGGCATCTACCCTGTTAGTGTCCACCCTGTTAGTGTCCACCTTCTTGGCATCTACCCTGTGAGTGTCCACCCTGTTAGTGTCTACCCTGTTAGTGTCCACCTTCTTGGCATCTACCCTGTTAGTGTCCACCCTTTGAGTGTCCATCCTGTTAGTGTCTATTCTGTGAGGGTCCACCCTGTTAGTGTCCACCTTCTTGGCATCCACCCTGTTAGTGTCCACCCTGTTAGCGTCTACCTTCTTGGCATCTACCCTGTTAGTGTCCACCCTGTTAGTGTCCACCCTGTTAGTGTCCACCCTGTTAGTGTCTACCCTGTTAGTGTCCATTCTGTTAGCGTCCACATTCTTGGGGTCTACTCTGTTAGTGTCCACCCTATTAGTGTCCATTCTTTTAGCGTCCACCTTCTTGGCATCTACCCTGTTAGTGTCCACCCTGTTAGTGTCCACCCTGTTAGTGTCCATTCTGTTAGCGTCCACCTTCTTGGCATCTACCCGGTTAGTGTCTACCTTGTTAGTGTCCATTCTGTTAGCGTCCACATTCTTGGCGTCTACTCTGTTAGTGTCTACTCTGTGAGGGTCCATTATGTTAGCGTCCACCTTCTTGTCGTCTACTCTGTTAGTGTCCACCCTATTAGTGTCCATTCTGTTAGCGTCCACCTTCTTGGTGTCCACCCTGTTAGTGTCCACCCTGTTAGCGTCTACCTTCTTGGCATCTACCCTGTTAGTGTCCACCCTGTTAGTGTCCACCCTGTTAGTGTCTACCCTGTTAGTGTCCATTCTGTTAGCGTCCACATTCTTGGCGTCTACTCTGTTAGTGTCCACCCTATTAGTGTCCATTCTGTTAGCGTCCACCTTCTTGGCATCCACCCTGTTAGTGTCCACCCTGTTAGTGTCTACCCTGTTAGTGTCCATTCTGTTAGCGTCCACCTTCTTGGCATCTACCCGGTTAGTGTCTACCCTGTTAGTGTCCATTCTGTTAGCGTCCACATTCTTGGCGTCTACTCTGTTAGTGTCTACTCTGTGAGGGTCCATTATGTTAGCATCCACCTTCTTGTCGTCTACTCTGTTAGTGTCCACCCTATTAGTGTCCATTCTGTTAGCGTCCACCTTCTTGGTGTCTACTCTGTTAGTGTCCACCCTATTAGTGTCCATTCTGTTAGCGTCCACCTTCTTGGCATCTACCCTGTTAGTGTCCACCCTGTTAGTGTCTACCCTGTTAGTGTCCATTCTGTTAGCGTCCACATTCTTGGCGTCTACTCTGTTAGTGTCTACTCTGTGAGGGTCCATTATGTTAGTGTCCACCTTCTTGGTGTCCACCCTGTTAGTGTCCACCCTGTTACTGTCCACCCTGTGAGTGTCCATTCTGTTAGCGTCCACCTTCTTGGCGTCTACTCTGTTTGTGTCCATTCTGTGAGTGTCTACTATGTGAGGGTCCATTCTGTTAGCATCCACCTTCTTGGCATCTACGCTGTTACTGTCCACCCTGTGAGTGTCCACCCTGTTAGCGTCCATCCTTTGAGTGTCCACCCTGTTAGCGTCCACTCTGAGTGTCCACCCTGTTAGTGTCCATTCTGTTAGCGTCCACCTTCTTGGCGTCTACACTGTTAGTGTCCACCCTGTGAGTGTCTACTCTGTTAGCGTCCACCTTGTTAGTGTCCACCCTGTGAGTGTCTACTCTGTTAGCGTCCACCTTGTTAGTGTCCATCCTGTGAGTGTCTACTCTGTTAGCGTCCACCTTGTTAGTGTCCATCCTGTGAGTGTCTACTCTGTTAGTGTCCATCCTGTTAGTGTCCACTCTGTTAGGAGAGGGAGAAAGTACAATTCATACATAACATCTTTCATTTAATAATTTATTAATTAAGAGGACAAAGGGACATGTGTTTTATAAGATATGCTCATACACTTACATCATAAGTCTTTCAAATTATTGTCCATTTGTCCATAACAGGGTGGACATTTTTGGTCCTCCTCTTCATTTATTTTGTTACATAATTGCTTACATGTATTTACCTGAGCTTGACCACAACCATTTAAAAAAAAAAATTTCATCTCACTATCATGATTACAGAAGTGATTTTAAAACTTGATTATGTCCAAAAGGCACCGAATACCTGAAACGACCCTGAATACTGACTAATGTAAATGGGTTAGCAGTAGTTTGTAAGGTCATCACTTTTAACCTTGTGGGTTCATTTTTAATGCATGCTTTTAAAAATATATTTTGTATTTCGTTCTATTTTACTGGGTCATGAATATTGATGAAAATGAATATTTTGTATTAATTAATGTTGGTCTAGTTCTGACCAGTAATGCAAAAAAATAATGTTTATAATCAGTACTTTTGTCTTGTTTTCCAGTACAAGTATCTAAACTAATACTGGCATCTTAAACAGAAGACTATAGTATGCCATTCTGAACTCATGCTGTGTGGTTCTGATTCTGATGTGGTTTTGACCTTCAGCTGTAACCAAACAAACAGGAAGTGGCTCTGATCATGGACATTGTATTTCCTGTTGGTTATTGGATGACTTGATCTGAGACATCCAATATGGATGGCTGATCACGAGGGTCACAGTTGGTCAGTTTTAATAATGACTACTGAAGTAATGAAAGTTACTGGTTTGTAACTAGTTAATGAGTAATTTTACAGGTATTTTTATGGTCTGCACAAACACAAACTGCTGGAGGCAACAACACAAGTCACTGCTAGTCAAACACATGAACTGAAATCACCTCTAGATGGTGGTAGAACATTAATGGAGTGATTTTACTCTCCATGTGTTTTGATGTTAAACACTCGGGTGGATCTAGAATTGTTTAATGGGGTGGCAACACTAAAGCCAGCGCCCATGTGTAATTCTTATGGATTTATGTACCAAGCTTCATTGCAACATGTGCTAGTTCATTAATTGTTCATGAAGTTGTGATACAGCTGCCACAGGAACCACATAGCAACCATTTTGCTACTGATTTGCCAACATATATTTAATGTATATTTATGTATATATATTATATTTTTATATATTTTATGTATATATTTAGCCAAATATTTTTACATATATTTTAGAACCGGCAGTCTGCGCTAAACATCAGCACTTTAAGCATGCGCACATATCCCATGTTAATCTGATAATAAAGTCCTGTTGGTCTATCACCTCTGTAACAGATTAAATAATCCATTTGAAAGCAAAGATTAAAACAAAGTTAGTCCTAAATAAAAATAAACCGTACAGAAAATTGTGCTATGGGGGGCAGAGCTGCAAAACTCATGAATATTAATTAAGTTATGCACAGTAAAATATGATTTACCTGTTTTGATCAACAGTCATTGTTAATGAGCGATTCAAGCACCCAAATATTTCACGTAATATGATTATTTCATCTCTACATCTGCCACTATCAGTCTTGGGATTGTGTTATTCAGTAGATGAACGTATAGATCAGAACTTGGTGCCTTTTAGTTTATTTTTTTTGGTTTTGGATTCTTATTCGCCCAAATATAACTTTTTATTTTAATGAAACCAGATTGCATCTGTACGTCTTGCTGCTTTTGCCAGTGTAACGAGAACCGGCTTGACAATATAAATAATATTTGAATGGAAAACGGAAAACAAAAGACACAAACGCACATGACGGACAGCTGCCCGTAACACTCTCTCTCTCTCGTCTAGTCGGCCTTTACCCCTCTCGGAGGCTTGATTGGCCTGATCACGACCCGACCTCCGACCTGCAACAGCCATAGTAATGTATGGCAGAAATAATATGAGTAGTGTGTCATTCAAAACACAGCTTAGGTTTATATAGGGTGGAAAATGATCTGACCTGTCACGATTATTGAAAGTGTTTTTGGGCTTTCATTAATTGTCACATTTCTTAAGGTGCATGTGCGCTTCATACAACATAAGAAATCATTTCACGTATTTAACTACAAATATATTAATCAAATAATAAAATATTGATACATGATTTCCTTTTCAGACTTAAAAAACTTAGAAATGACATTTAAATATAAAAATTATTTCTATATACTACAAATGTGTCTCTCTTTTTGGCCAACTTTAGTTTTGGTCAGTTTTACAAATATAAACACATTATTTTAATGCTCTTTGATTAAACCCACGAGCCCGTAATTCTCATGAAGCAAAACCTTTGAGATTTCCTTTCATCATGTCACAGAAATGTAGTTCATCGCCTCCGTCACTGCGTGTCATTAACACCGCATATATGAACCCGTCACGACCAGGAACATTTGCCATGACACGATCCTTAAATTAAAGTGATTGCACTCGCTATCAAACTTTATATTTGTTTGTTTATATTTTTGCAGGATTTAGCGAGAGCCGTTCTTCACACGTTCTTCTGGATCTGGTTAGCATCCGCGGTGCAGCTCAGTGACGCTGGAGATCAACTGAATGACACAAACGTGCCGTTCATTGGATTTATATATTCACTTATTTGGGCTTTAACATGTGATTGGAATTTGAAGTGCACATTAGATCCCATAAACGGCATCAGACGATAAATATCCCCATTATTATTGTGATGTAACAAACGCTCATATGACTGATTCTGTTCCATGATACTCCAAACTGTGTGTTGTTGAGCAGGTGTGCGCTGATAATAAGAGATCAACTGAAAGCTGTCTGAAAAATGCATAAATGTAAATATGGCAAGCCGAATTAGCTTTACAATATACTACATATCAGGGGAATTTACACTAATATAACGGTTAAAAATAGACCATGTTGGAAATGTTTTAAGATATTTGTAGCACAACCTCTGGCACTTGCGTATCAATGGCAAATAAGGTCAGAAGATACATTGAAACAAGAACACAGGTCAAACCATGTGAGGGGAGGAACAACCCTGCGTCTATCCGTAATAAACATTATGTGATGAGCACAAATCATCAGCCAACGGAGAGAGTTTGTCATGTGATCTTCAGGAAAGCACCTATAGGCATTGGAGGAGGACTGAAGAGTGTGATGACATCTGATCTCTTCTGCTTTGATGTTATGATTCTTTAATGTAATAATGTTACAGGTCATTAAATGTACGAGTGAGTAAATCCCAGCAGTCCTTGAGCTGAAGTTCAATGTTTCACCAGGACTGAAGACACAAACATCAATGAAATATTGATCTGGAGACTGTTGAGTTTCTGAAGGTGATTGTTGGTGGAAGAACAAGACCTGATGTGAAGTTCACTGGACTCTGTATTGCTCCAAAACGCAGATACAAAGTTGCTTACTGGTGCTAGGAAGAGGGAAAACATTTCACCGGATTTAGCATCTCTCCACTGGTTACCGGAGCAATATAGGATCCCTTTTAAGATCTTGTTATTTGCGAGTCCACTGAGCAAGGACACCGGCCACTACGATGCGTTTTTTCCCCCCCAGGGAACTTCTATTTCTTTATTATACTTATATGTTTTCAATACATTCCTGTCGTTTCATGTAGGCAAAAATCTACACGCACACGCTATAGACTATGCACATATGATATGGAGATATGAGAGTATATGAGGTGCTCTGGAACCTACGGTCACTTAGGGCTCTCCATATCTGTTGGACTGTGGAACTGCCAATCAGCTTTCAACAAAGCTTCATTCCGGCTTTTGCCAGTCAGTCAAACTTAAATGTTTTAGCTCTGACTGAGACATGGATCTAAAGAGACAACACTGCAACTCTGTCAGTTCTCTCTACTGACTTCACTTTCACCCACACCCCTCATCTAACTAGGTGGGGAAACTGGTCTGTTCATTTCCAACTCATTTAAATTCATGCCACTCTCATCTCTCTGTAATAACACAACTTTTGAATATCATGCCATCACTGCCACTAATCCTGTGAAAATTCACTTTTTGGTCATCTGTTGTCCCCCAGGTCAACTAGGCAACTTTGTTGAATTGCTAGATGTATTGCGGTCCTCATTCCCTAAAGATGAAGCTCCGCTGGTGGTCCTTGGGGACTTTACATTTACATTTATGCATTTGGCAGATGCTTTTATCCAAAGCGACTTACAGTGCACTTATTACAGGGACAATCCCCCCCGGAGCAACCTGGAGTTAAGTGTGTTACTCAAGGACACAATGGTGGTGACTGTGGGGATCAAACCAGCAACCTTCTGATTAGCAGCCCTGTGCTCTAGCCACTACGCCACCACCACCTTAAACACCCACCTGGGCAAACCGGAAGCAGCTGACTTTCTAGATCTTTTGACCTCATCTGACCTTACAAGATTGGACACCCCTGCAACTCACAGAGCAGGGCAACAGCTAGATCTCATCCTTACATTTAATTGTATTGCCACTAATCCCCTTGTTACTCTACATATCTCTGACCATTTCTTCATCCAGTTTTCTCTTACTCTCCTTTCTTCGTTACCTCTCACTCCACCTAAGGACTCCTTATCCCACAGCCTTCACTCACTCACTCACTTCTCATCCATAGTTTCTGTTTCCCTTCCCTCCACTAATCATTTAACTTCAGTTGATTTAAATTAAGCTACTCATGTTCTTTGCTCAACACTAACTTCCTTGTCTTGACAGTGTCTGCCCTCTTACCTTTAGGTCAGCACGTGCCACACCCTCCAGCGCCTAGCTGTTGGAGACATTTCGTGATCACCGAGCTGAGGGCTGTGGAGAGAAAGTGGCCCTGCTGACCTGAACAAGTATCAGTCATTTCTCTCCTCTTTTTCTGCCAGCATTTCTAGTGCTAAATTTGATTATTACCAGAATAAGATCAGTAACACTTCAGATTCACAAATTATTTTAATCTTCTCTTCTCTATCCTCCTCCACCACATCCTACTACTTCTCTGACTGCTGATGACTATGCCACGTGTTTTTGATAAAGTAGTGAGCAGCAGCCAGTTCTCCACACCTATCACCCACAGCCGCTCTCTACCAACATCCCATCCTCTGTTCTACTCTTTCTCCCCTCTCTCCGAGGCTGATGTCGCCAAAGTGCATCTTTCTAACTGTCCTACCACCTGTCCACCCTATCCCCTCACATCTTATGCAAGCTGCCTCTCCATCAATCTTACCTGCACTCACACACATTATCAACACATCTGTCACAACTGGAAACTTTCCCAATACATTAAAGCAGGCTGGAGCAACACCACTGCTCAAAAAAAACAACAAATAACTGGACAGTAGTTGAAAACTACAGACCAGTCTCTCTCCTACCCTTCCTGTCTAAAACAATTGAGAGGATCGTATTCAACCAGTTGACTGATTTCTCTCACAGAACAACCTACTCGACAGACGTCATTCTGGCTTCAAAAAAGGACACTTGATAGAGACTGGTCAGTCAATGAATTGGTTAATCGCCTTTCCCACCACCTTGGTTATCGACCTCTACTACAATCTACAAATCTTAAACTAACACACTCCTCACAGACATACCAGATACAACAAATGTTGTCTATGATCTCAGATGTCTACAGCAGGTGGAATGCAGGTAAATCAGTGTCGCATGTGTTTGCATCACATTTCCCGCTCATACTCGACCTGCGGCATCAAAACATTTATCATTTATCTGAACAGAGTAAAACCTGTGATGAGAGACATGAGGAGACACGACCGGTGCAGGAGAGACACAGATGAGATGGACAGAGAAAGTCTCTTGAACACTATTAGTATCAAAATGATCTCGAAGTTTAAAGATGGTGTGAGCAGTCTTTGATTCCAGATGTCAGCGAAGTGACACGACTCAAAACCACATGAGAGTCACGTGATGCCATGCAAGGTTCGGTCGTGCGCACTTTGATAGTTTTAACACTGTTAATGTCATAAACCGGTGAAATTCGATATACCCTGTTCTTTAAGTGTTCTAGGAAGATAATATGTCAAAGAATTCAAAATCTTCAGGCTCTGGAGACATTAAAAGACTCTTACGTGCTCAAGCTGACACCCCAGAGGCCCCGAGCCAGGGAGCCGATTTGGCCGGAGAAGTGAGGTAAATTCGCCATGAATTGTTGAACATGTCGGCAATGCTGATGAAGGTCGTTGCTGACTTGGAGGATCTTGCTGTAATATGGCAATCGATCACTGCCATGGAGATGAAATTCACTGAGGTGGTTACAAGAGTGGGGGGATGTCAAGAAACTGATCTATTAACTGGAGTCATCGGAGAGGGAATTATCTGCTAATCCGCAAGCAACCAAGGTGGATTTGGAGTGCATCTGGGAGAAGTTAGAGGAAATGGAGAACTGTAGCATGCGGAATAACGTCCGTATTGTTGGAATTCCTGAGGCCGATGTATGTCGGGATATGGAATGGAATGTACTTTACTGGTGAAATTGGTTATATAAATTGGTTATTGGTTATATGGTGAAATTCCTGGACGGGCTCTTTCCGTGTCTGCTCGACATGAAATCAAGCATGCTCACAGGTTTCCGGCTCTGCGATCCGCTGAGGGAGACAGGCCTCGATCAATCCAGGCCAAATTTCTGAGATCATCTGATAAAGATCTCATGTTACGCGAGGCGAGGAGTAAAGGAAGCTTTCTTGGAAGAACCACTGTATTTTCTTTGCTAATTCGACAAGAGACAAATGTGATCGATTCAAGGAATGCAAGAAACTCTTACATCAACGGAAGGTCGCTTTTCCACTGATGTTCTCGGCCAAATTGAGAAAAGATTCTAAGGATGGCCATAAAACATTCATATGTCCCCAGCAAGCGATGTCCTTCATAAAGTCAAGAGAGTAAGTTATTTTGGACAACGAATGGACAAACTCACGGGACATTCACTTGACTGTCCGAGGAAACTGAGCACCTTTTTTGTTTCTGTTTGTGCTGGTTCCGCCTAACGGCTGGAGTGTGTTTTGTGGAGTAACACTCCTTCGGGACAGTGTTGTGGATGATTCTGCCCGTTCTTTGTGCTTATGCCTCCTATTGGCTGGTGTTTGGGGGCCCTTTGAGATAATTGGCCCCAGGGACTTTGCAAGTCATAATCCATCCATGTTCCTGTGTGTATGTAAACAAGTCTGTTCTTGCCCATGTTGTTTTGTGTGTCTGTGTGTGTGTCGGGGGGCAGCAGGATCTTTTCTTCTGAATTTGTGAAAAATGGGAATTGATTCTCCAGTTAACTGTTCTTGTTAACTGTTGTTAAAGCATCAGCTGCATCATGCTTCACTAACGCGTCATTTATGCTGCAAATGTACAGCAGCCTTTTCATCATAAATACTCAATGCTCTTTTACAAATAAAATAGACATTGTAACGTTATAGAGCAGGCAGGACAGGCTAAAGAGAGGATGGAGATGTGTGAGAACCCAAGTAAAGTTTTATTTGCAGTGCTGTTATCCACAAGTAACTTGACTTGACTGACATATCCCCCACAAGGGGCGGCTCCCGATGCCCAGACATAAACAAAACTAACAAGGGGGGGGGGGTCCTTGAGGCAATGGCGGACCTGGACCTTGGGGCAAGGCCAGAAATTGACTAGAGGCAGGGAATCCAGGGGACCAACGGGTGCTGGAGACCATGGTGGAGCCGGCGGTGGGTTTGGTGAGACAGGGAATGATAAGGGAACAACCTCCGTGGTCATGGGCACTGGCATTGAAGGGGGAACAGCCTTTGTGACAGTGAGTACAGGAAGGGACAAGGGAACGATCTCTGTGGTTGTAAACACAGGCAGTGACAGGGGAACAAATGAGGGGAACAGGAAGGACACATGACCAGAAACAGGGACAGGAAGTAAACTAATTTCAAAATAAAAGGCATGAAAACAAAACATGAACAAAAACACATTTAAACATGACAGACGTAAACAGACACAGGACAAGCATCTGTGCAGTCGAGGAATTGAAGGAACTGCAACAGAAAATTGGCCTTAATAAAACTTTGAAATTCACTTTGATTTGGTAAATTTTGTAGCTTCCAGAAATAAAGAGATCTTCCATTGTAGTTTGTATATTTAACTGAAGATCAGTGGTTAGATATTCTTCGGTTTTCATTTGGAAGAGACACTTTAATTTGTATCCATAAATGTTTAGGGCAATACAAGGTGTCTGATGCTGTTGTGTGCTGTTTTTATAATGTATGTAGATCTAAAATTACACCCTGTGAGCAACAATCATGTGAAAAATGTGTGAAATTACGATGTGATTTATTTACACAATCTTTTAACTAAAGTGTAACAGACAGTTACTGCTGTTTTAACACACCTGTGTGTGTGTGTGTGTGTGTGTGTGTGTGTGTGTGAAATAGATTCACACGCATCATCTGTATTTTTCATTATTTAATTCTTTATTGACAGATGTTAATTTGTGTGAGAGGAGAGAGACCCAGGAGAGGTAAACCTGTCCCTCTCCCGCTCTCTGTCTCTCTCTCTCTCCCTCTCTGTCTCTCTCTCTCTGTATCCCTCTCTCTCTCTCTCTCCCTCTCTCTCTCTGTCTCTCTCTCTCTCTCTCCCTCTCTCTCTCTCTCTGTCTCTCTCCCTCTCCCTCTCTCTCTCTCTCTCTGTCTCTCTCTCTCTGTCTCTCTCCCTCTCCCTCTCTCTCTCTCTCTCTCTCTCTCTCTGTCTCTGTCTCTCTCTCTCTGTCTCTGTCTCTCTCTCCCTCTCTCTCTTTCTCTCTCTGTCTCTCTCAGAACAGAGCAAAATGGTCATTTAAAGATGGAGTGATTCCTCTATGCAGAGAGCATTATTTATAACAACAACAACAACAATAGTAATATATATATATATATATATACTGTGTGTTATTATTATTATTATCACACAAGCCCGAGTGCAATATGACCTACATCAACACTGCTGTGATTCGGTCCAAGGTCATTTCTTACGTGATGGATCAGAATCTGCCGTTGCTGGTTCAAACCAAATGATGCATCCAAGCAATAGCGGTTTTAACCACTATGTAAACCATGAAATTGCGTGGGGCCCCAGACGTCACGGGGCCCCTGCCCCGGTAGGAAAGCAAAAACCGCTTGAGGGGTGACATGTCGCTCTGGGTACATGCACGAATACGCTGTTGTCAGCGCTCTAAGAGTGGTTCCCGTTAGCGGTAGCCGGGTTCGGTCAGTTTTTCAAGCAGGACTGTAATGGCGTCTTGTTGCTTCTAATTCTTCTGCCACCTTTTGAAGTCAGTCTAACCACAACCAGTATTTGAAACACGAGCAAACCAAACGCTCTTCTTTTTAAACGTTTACTTAACGTAAAATTACATAGACATGTTACGCACGGTCAAAACACTGTGTTGCTTCCACCATCTCTAACTTCAAACTAAATGAACTACATCCCATAATTACAGTATGACGTAGTGTTATCTGATTGGAAGCTCAAATACTGAAATGTTATCATACCTAAACATTGTTGCGCCCATGAGTTAGGGGCTGTTCACACAGAATTTGTTTTTGCATGTGACTGCTCTGATTATCCATTTTTTTTCTATTTAAATGCGCTGGACGAACGTCTTGACGTCTACATCATGTCTCGCTGTTTCTTCAGTGTCTCACGCAGGACCTGCATATTTTTAGTGTTCAAGTTAAAAATAATATATATATATATGTCATATATATATATATATATATATATATATATAGATGTCTCAAGATGGCGCCGAGTATGGCTGCTGCGTCGCGAGCTCCGTCAAAACACTGCAGTTTATTGTTTGTTTTGTTTACAGTTCTGTGTTTTTTTGTCTTGGATGTTGTCTGCCTTATTGTGTACGACAGACAAACGCTTTTGGACATTGGTTCGGCAATCACACACCGAAAACCGGACTTCACATTCCTCAATGCCGACCCGCGGTTTACAAACACGCCAGCGGAGCCCTTTGTTTGGGCTGCCCGGCCGCGGAGACGCAGACGGAAAAGAGGAAAAAGAGCCGGCGTTCTCATCAGAGTAAGACGTCGCGCAAATCGCCCCCCGCTACCCAGTATACTACTCGCAAATGTTCAGTCTCTGGACAACAAGCTATGCGAGCTGAGAGCGCGGATCTCTTTCCAACGAGAGACGAGAGATTGCTGTGTTATCTGTCTTACGGAAACCTGGATGTCCGCGGAGATTCCAGACTCGGCCATCGAACCCACGGGTTTCTCCGTGCACCGAGCGGACAGAGCGAAAGACCTCTCAGGTAAAAGCAGAGGTGGAGGTGTATGTTTTATGATCAACAAATCATGGTGTGATCAGAGGAATGTACATTTTATCAGGTCTTTCTGCTCTCCTGATCTGGAATTTCTCATGCTTCTGTGTCGACCATTTTGGCTACCGAGGGAATTCACAGCGGTCATTATCACAGCTGTGTACATCCCCCCACAAGCCGACACAGACCGGGCACTTAGGGAACTGTATGGCAGTATAAGTCAGCAGGAAACCGCGCACCCTGAGGCCGCGTTCATTGTTACCGGGGACTTCAACAAAGCCAATTTTAAAACAATAGCTCAAATTCCACCAACACATCAACTTCAACACACGAGGGGACCGGGTTTTGGATCATTGCTATTCTCCTTTCCGGGATGGCTACAAATCCCTCCCCCGCCCACCATTTGGCAAATCTGACCACTCTTCCGTTCTGCTTCTGCCCGCTTACAGGCAGAAACTGAAACGGGAATCACCCGCCCTCAGAATGATCCAGTGCTGGTCGGACCAATCAGACTCTGCGCTACAGGACTGTTTTGATCACGCGGACTGGGAGATGTTCCGGTCTGCCTCCGATGACGACATCGAGGTTTACGCTGATAGCGTAACGTGTTTCATCAGGAAGTGTGCAGAGGATGTTGTTCCAACCAAAACAATACGGATCTTCCCCAACCAGAATCCCTGGGTTAACGGCGATGTTCGCGCGGCACTTACTGCGCGGACCACCGCTTTTAATTCCGGGAACGCGGAGGAGCGTAAACAAGCCAGTTATGCCCTCCGTAACTCCATCCGTGCAGCCAAACGCCAGTACAGGCACAAAATTGAAGGTCAGTTCAACACCACTGACTCCAGAAGTATGTGGAAGGGAATTAACATCATTACGGACTATAAACAGAATAAAAACTCTGCCATGATCGCCGCTGCCTCTCTCCCGGACGAGCTTAATACATTTTATGCTCGTTTCGAGGACAACAACAACACCGCCCTCACGGAGAGAGCACTCGCGGCCGATACTACAGATGATGGTTCACTCTCCGTCTCTGTTGCGGATGTAACCCGATCCTTTCGACGGGTGAATATCCACAAAGCCGCGGGTCCAGACGGCATTCCGGGCCGCATCATCAGAGCATGCGCGAACCAACTGGCTGGTGTTTTTACGGACATTTTCAACCTGTCCCTCTCCCTGTCTGTAGTCCCCACATGCTTCAAAACATCAACCATTGTGCCTGTACCGAAGCAAGCCAAAATCACCTGCTTAAATGACTGGCGTCCTGTTGCCCTCACCCCCATCATCAGCAAATGCTTTGAGAGGTTGATCAGAGATCACATCTGCTCTGTTCTGCCCACCTCTTTGGACCCATTGCAGTTTGCCTACCGCAACAACCGCTCCACTGATGATGCCATTGCATCTACAATACACACTGCTCTATCCCACCTGGAAAAAAGGAACACATATGTGAGAATGCTGTTTGTAGACTACAGCTCAGCATTTAACACCATAGTGCCCTCCAAGCCTGATGTGAAACTCCGGGCTCTGGGCTTAAACAGCTCGCTGTGCAGCTGGATCCTGGATTTCCTGTCAGGCAGACGTCAGGTGGTTAGAATGGGCAGCAACATCTCCTCATCACTGACCCTCAACACTGGAGCCCCGCAGGGCTGTGTTCTCAGCCCACTCCTGTATTCCCTTTACACACATGACTGTGTGGCGACACATAGCTCCAATGCCATCATTAAGTTTGCTGACGATACGACGGTTGTGGGTCTGATCACTGACAATGATGAAACAGCCTACAGAGAGGAGGTGCACACTCTGACACGCTGGTGTCAGGAGCACAACCTCTCCCTCAACGTCAGTAAAACCAAGGAGCTTGTGGTGGACTTCAGGAAGAAAGACAGAGAACACAGCCCCATCACCATTAATGGAGCACCGGTGGAGAGAGTCAGCAGCTTCAAGTTCCTCGGTGTCCACATTACTGAGGAACTCACATGGTCCGTCCACACTGAGGCCGTTGTGAAGAAGGCTCACCAGCGCCTCTTCTTCCTGAGACGGCTGAGGAAGTTTGGAATGAACCAACACATCCTCACACGGTTCTACACCAGTACTGTAGAGAGCATCCTGACTGGCTGCATCACCGCCTGGTACGGCAATAGCACCGCCCACAACCGCAAAGACCTGCAAAGGGTGGTGCGAACGGCCAGAAACATCATCGGAGGTGAGCTTCCCTCCCTCCAGGATATATATAACAGACGGTGTGTGAATAAAGCTTTGAGGATTATCAAAGACTCCAGCCACCCGAGTCATGGGCTGCTTTCACTGCTTCCATCAGGCAGGCGGTATCGCAGCATCAGGACCCGCACCACCCGACTACATGACAGCTTCTTCCCACAAGCAATAAGACTCTTGAACACATGATCTCTCACGATCAACAATCAGCACTGCACTTTATTAATCATCACTCTGTCAATATATTCTCCCATTCAATTAGTGTTTATATATATTTATACCTGTATCTAGTGTATGTGTATTCTACATTGTGTGTATTGTGTACATTTGTTATGTAAATTGTTGTGTAGGTATGTGTACATTTGTTATGTAAATTGTTTTGTGTAAATATGTTGTTATTGTCACTGTAATTACTGCATTGTTGCACGGAACTGCACACAAGAATTTCACCTGCTGTTGCACTAGTGTACACAGTAGTGTGACAATAAAGTGATTTGATTGATTTGATTTGATATATATATATATATAAATATATAAATAATCAAATAAATATAATATATATATATTTATATGATCAGATCAGCTCATTCTTCATTCTGTGACACTCTCACTCGCTCAGTCTGTACTCTCATCTCATGTGTAACCTGCACATCTGCCACTGTTGCCCCAGGGCCTTCGAGTGACCCCTTCCCAGGGGATGCAGTCGCCTCACATGCCCTCCTCTAAGGAACATTCTAATTATAACTGTACATTTATTTTATTATCTTTGTCTGATAGCTCAGCTGCATTACCATGCAGAACACCACAGACATCGACTGGCGTATTTCCACCCAATATTTAGAGGAGCTGTTGATCAATATGGGTTTTTATGAGCAATTATTGGTTTCAAATGTGTCTTTATACCATTATGGTTGCATAAATATTGAAAAAAATATATAAAATCATAATAAATCATAAATCTGAAACTTTAATATAATATGCAAAACTTAATTATTAGCTAATATGTAAATTAGTTGTTCGTAAGCGAGTCTTCAGCGGTGACTCCAAAGTATGAGCTGGTTCATGAGTTTGGTTATTTCTCTCAAGTGAAGAATATTTAATTAACTAGTTCAGGTGCTAGTAAGAGCTGGTTAGGTGGCGCTAATCAAGAGCTTTTTCCTGCTGCACTTTTACAGCCACAAAATCAAATGAATCATTTGAGGAATAAACCTGTGGCACAACACAATTAAAATGATCTTCACATGCTATTGGAATTATCATAAATAATTCTCACTTCCTGTTCCGGATGCTGCGGCATACTGCATGAGTCTGTATTTGTAGCTTGCTAGCCTGCTTAGCATTGCTTATTCTCATATCATTTTATCCTTTGCCATTTTACCACTTGCTTAGTTTTTTCCCGATTTTCGACTGTTTCAACTGTGTGTAATTTACCCCGTGCACCCGTTTTCTCTTTTTATTTATTACATTGTTTTCCGCTTGTTTACATCTCGCGTCTCAACTGCATGCATTTGTTTTCTCTTTGTTTTACACAGATTATTGCACCAATCTCAAACCTTTGCTGATCAGGTATCACATCGAAACACATCGATCTTAAACCCTTGCCGCTCAAGAACAACCACAACAACAAACAATTGAGGAAAGTCATGGTATCCGCTCATTATTGCTTCCTGCATTACATGCCACATGTTTACTATAGCTTCTGTAAGTAGTGTGGGATTCACATGTGATAAATGTAAGGAATTAGTCAGGCTGATGGAGAAAGTTAATGAGTTAAGAGACTCGCATCCGAATGCTAGTGGAGGTCAGTGAGAAAGAGAAGGCGGAAGACACTGTTTCGAATGTGGCCAGTACAGAGAGCAACACACACACTTTGGTTTTGGCCCTAGAACCCATGCAGCAGGGCGATTGGGCGATGCTTCGTTCATACATACTCATAAAGACATACTCGCTCAGCAAAGCGACAGCACTCTCCCGTTCCTGTTAGGGGTTCCAATCGATTCTCCCCACTCAGTGATGCACCCACTGAGAGTCATGTTGAAAGAGCCCTAGTTTTTGGTGATTCTATTGTAAGGAACATGGAAATAGAGACTCCAGCCAACATGCATTTCGGGTGCCAGAGCGTCTGACATCAGATAAAATGTACAAGTGATGGCTAATGCTAAACATAGATTTTCTAAAATTGTAATCCATGTCGGCACTAACGATGTCCGGCTACGCCAGTCAGAGATCACTAGAGATAATGTTAAAGAAGTGTGTGAATTAGCAAAAACTATGTCAGACACTGTAATATGCTCTGGTCCCTCCCTGCTCATCGTGGTGATGAGGTTTATTGTAGATTAGTGTCACTGAACGGCTGGATGTCTGAGTGGTGTCTGGAGAATAAAATAGGATTTATATACAATTGGAAGAGTTTTTGGGGTAGTCCTGACCTGCTAAAGAGAGACAGACTCCATCCCTCCAGGGAAGGTGCCGCTCTCCTCTCTAGTCATTTGGCTCATAGTCTTACTAATGATAGTATTTGATTAACAGGTGCCCAGGTCAGGAAGCAGACAAACCGGTTAATCCGAACGTCTGCTAGATGCCTTGAGACGTCACATAAACTACAACACATATAGAATGTATCACCTAGATATCATATAGAGACTGTGTCTGTTCCCAGAACTACCAAACACAAACCCTCACTAAATAATTTAGAAAAAATCTGATTAAGGTCAAACTTGAACAAAACAAACAAATAAAAAATACACATCATATAAAAATAGGGCTACTAAACATTAGATCTAATTGTTAATGAAATGATTACAGATCATAGATTGGATGCGCTCTGTCTGACTGAAACCTGCTTAAACCAGATGAATATATTAGTTTAAATGAATCTACTCCCCCAGGTTATTGTTATAAACATGAGCCTCGTCTGAAGGGTCGAGGAGGAGGTGTTGCTACAATTTACAGTGAAGTGTTACTCAGAGGACAGGATATAAATGTAAGTCTTTTGAACTAATAATGCTTAATGTGACACCGTCAGATATAAATATAAAATCTCTGTCGTCTTTTGTCCTTGCTACAATGTATAGTTCACCTGGACCGTATTCCGATTTACTTGATTTCCTTGTTACTGTAGATTGAGCTTTAATTATTGGTGACTTCAACATTCACATAGATAATGAAAATGACACATTGTGATTAGCATTTATCGATATTCTCAACTCTCTTGGAGTCAGACAAAATGTAACAGGAGCAACTCATCGCCATAATCATACGCTAGATTTAATTCTGTCATATGGAGTTGATGTTGATAATATAGAAATTCTGCAGCAGAGCGATGACATCATCATTACCTCGTCTCTTGTATGTGCAATCAGCAAATGTTACTCAATCTACACCATGCTATCATTCAGGTAGAACTATTCTTTCAACCACTAAAGATAACTTCACTAATAATCTTCCAGCTCTATCTCATACACTCAATAAACCCCAAAGCCCAGAAGAACTTGATGAAATAACACAAAATATAAACACAGTCTTCTCTAGCACTCTTGATATTGTCGTCCCACTTCGATTAAATAAAATTAAAGAAATAAGCCCTGCACCATGGTACAATGATCACACTCATGCTCTCAAGAGAGCAGCTCGGAAAATACAAAACTAGATGTATTTCGCGGTGCATGGAAGGATAGTGTCTGTAGTTACAGACGGGCACTAAAAGCTGCCAGGTCGGCATATTTTAGTAAACTCATAGAAAATAACCACAACAATCCTCGATGTTTATTCAGTACTGTGGATAAATTGGTCAGGAATAAAGCCTCAACAGAACCAGATATTACATCACAGCTCAAGAGTAATAACTTCATGAATTTCTTTACTGATAAAATTGACCATCAGAAATAAAATTGGAATTATGCAATCATCTGTCATCGCACCTCAGAAAACAGTGTCTAATAATTTTCCTCACATGCAACTTCAATCCTTCTTTGTCATAGGTCATGTAGAGCTAACAAACTTATCGAAACATCAAAAGCCACAACATGTTTGTTAGATCCTATACCAACTAAGCTCTTAAAAGAGGTATCTCCTGTAATCTCAGAGCCTCTTCTTAATATTATTAACTCCTCACTATGCTTAGGACATGTCCCAAGAAACTTTAAAATGGCAGTTATCAAACCGCTTATTAAGAAGCCACAACTTGATCCTGGAGAACTGGCGAATTATAGACCGATTTCAAATCTCCCGTTTATGTCGAAAATACTAGAAAAGGTAGTGTCCTACTCTCTTGAGTATGTGCTAGTGGCAGCGTGTTATGCCATGATGTTCATAACAGTTGCCAGTTGAGGGCGCTATTTTGCAGCTGTTGTTTATAACAACCATTTCTGCACAATATCGGTCTCACTAAAGCTCATTTGGTATCTTTGGAGTGCAGGTTTTGGAAAGGGGGTGTGGCTAATTCAACGGCTCATGGCCTGTGCACATTAAACCTGTTATTTTGGTGCGATTGTTCATTCTGAACGAGCTTTTGAACGGTAACAACTGATTCTGATGGCACTATTCGCAGCGGGTCCGACAAATCGTCCACTGACAATACAAAGTTTTCTCTACAGAGATTGTTTTTTTTATTCAGACGGCGATGAAAATGGACTGACCAATGAGAGGAGCTTTTTGTCATTTTTTCATGTCTCTCTCAAAGGGGTTTTATTGGCATGAATGTAAACAACACAATATTGCCAAAGCAGAGGCTGTGTAAAAACAGAACTACACCTTAATCTATAATTACATGTAGTTTAACAAATTTAACAAATATAACAATAAACACAAAACAGGTTCAGAACTGCTGAAGACCACAGTGTTTACAAAAATAAGTGAAGCGCACATAAATGAATATACACAGTCTCACACACACACACACACTCTCTCTCTCGCTCACACACACACACACACACACACACTCTCTCTCGCTCACACACACACACACACACACACACACACACACACTCTCTCTCGCTCACACACACACACACACACAGTCTCTCTCGCTCACACACACACTCACACACACACTCTCTCTCGCACTCACACACATACACACACACACAAACTCTCTCTCACACACACACAAACTCTCTCTCACTAACACACACACACACACACAGTCTCTCTCTCTCACACACACAAACTCTCTGTCTCTCTCTCTCTCACACACGCACGCACACACACACACACACAGTCTCCCTCTCTCTCACGCACACGCGCACACACACACTCAAACACACACACACACAAACACACAAACTCTCACACAAACACACACACAGTCTCTCTCTCTCACTAACACACACACACACACACAGTCTCTCTCTCTCTCTCCCTCTCACACACACACACAAACTCTCTCACGCACGCACGCACACACACACACAGTCTCCCTCTCTCTCACGCACACACACACACACACACACAGTCTCCCTCTCTCTCACGCACGCACGCACACACACACACACACACACACACACAGTCTCCCTCTCTCTCACGCACACGCACACACTCAAACACACACACGCACACACAGTCTCTCTCTTCCTCTCTCTCTCACTCTGAGGTTCATCAGACATCATGTCAGGATGGGAGGCTGATGATGATGATGATGGCTTTCTGGGTTTCTCCGTGAGCTTCGGGCGGAGAGTTGAAGTGATGATCGCCTGAAGTGAAGAAGAGCTCGAGATGATGAAGAATGACTGAATGAGGCGAGCGTCTGGTATGTCGTGTTACACTCCTTCATAATGCCAGTTTCTCTGATGCTCTCTTACATAAGAACTACTCGAATGAGCGTTTGGTCATCTAAGAACTATCTTCATCACCTTCATCTTCCTCACGGAGGATCACGAGTTCATTCGGGCACGACACACACACACACACACACACAGTATTCGTGTTTCAGATGAACATGTCGCAATCATGCTGGTGATCCATGACACGTGTGTTGCTGCTCATCTTCAGCGTTCTTCATCGGTTCGGTTTGAGTGGGTTCTGGTCGCCATGGAGACCCGTCGAACACCGTTACATCATCGTTAATCAGATCTGGATATTAATATAATAGTTGATTAATCTCAGTTAATAAAGTGCTGCTGTGGTGATGTAGATCAACTTTCATTCCCTGAAACTTTATTTCTTTTGTTGTTGTGCTCGTTTGATTGTGAATATTAAAATAATATTGTCAATGATTTCAGCAGCATAACTCTAAAATTACTCTTTCAGTCTTGGAAAGTGTTTCCACATGTTGGAAATTACTTTAAAAATGCTTAGTAATCTCAACACATTTGTGTAGAAATAACCTAGTTAACCAAATTAAACTGGTCAATGGATCTCGAATAAAATAAATACAAATAAACACGATAAAAATGCATTCTCTTAAAAAAGCTCATTTGCATGTGGCAAGCTGCTCGTTTGCCAGAACTCTCTATTTGTTTGTAAGGGTTAGCATAAAGCTAAATGTTCACATGATGATTTTCAGAAGGTTTATTTCTATTTCTTCTGCTGTAAGAATGTAACATCTGAAAGTGTTTCATCACTGATCTCAGTATCGACTCTTAAAGGGACAGTACACCCTTAAATGTCAATCCTCTCATGATTTACTCGCCTTTAATCCATCCCAGGTGTGTATGACTTTCCTTCTTCGGCACAACCGAAATTAAGATTTGTATTATCACATTTCAGCTCCGTTTGTCTCTATGATGTATGTAAACATGTGCCATCATGCTGCTGGCTGTTTGATGGTCCAAAAGTCTCATTTAGGCGGCATGAAAGTAATCCACACGACTCCAGTCGATTAATGGATGTCTTCTGAAGCAAATCCATATGTTTGTGTAAAAAGCAAATCGATCATTAAAACTTTATTACCTTTTAAATACACTTCCTGCAGTGGATGCAGCTCAGCTTGACACTTGTGGAAACTCTAGAACACTAAAATCGCTTTTACGAAAAAAAACATTTAACATTTTAAAACGAATATAAAATAAAGTTGTAACAGTTCAATGGAAAGGAGGCGGCGAGAACCGGCTTAACAATATAAATAAAATTGTAATAATAAACTTAAGCAAAAAGCAAACACACACTGGTGTCGGGCAGCTGCCCATAACTCTCTCTCTGCCACACTGCCATCTCCGGTCGCCTTTATCCCTCTCGGGTGTGTGGAATTGTGCCCGACTCCGCCCTGCTGCAAACATAGTGCAGTTCTTACATGGATACATATTTATTATAGTTGCATTGAAACGAGTGTATCCGCATTTGTAACATTCCTCATTCCTGTGTCTCGCGGCGAATATTGCCAGTGACGCTCAGTCTGCTGATGTGACTCCAGTCAGGTCTCCTTAGCAACCAAATTGGCCCGGTTGCTAGGGAGGGTAGAGTCACATGGGGTAACCTCCTCGTGGTCACTATAATGTGGTTCTCGCTCTCGGTGGGGCGTGTGGTGAGTTGTGTGTGGATGCCGCGGAGAATAGCGTGAAGCCTCCACATGCGCTACGTCTCCACTGTAACGCGCTCAACAAGTCACGTGATAAGATGCGCAGATTGACGGTCTCAGACGCGGAGGCAACTGAGATTCGTCCTCCAACACCTGGATTGAGGTGAGTTGACGCCACAACGGTGACTTATGGTGCGTTCACATACAACGCAAAGAAAATCTGTGTCCCGAATTGCTCGCGCGAGTTTGACCGCTGGATTATAAATGTGCGTTTAAACTGGCGCTGACGTGAGTAACGCGAACCTGCGAGTATTCCAGCTTCTCTTCCGGAAAAGGACAGGAGGCGGGGCTTCTATGACTTGTTTCATAGTAAAGTTCAACCAATAGCTGGAATCAAGTAGACGCGCATATTTCCAGAACTTACCAGGTCGTCCAACTTCCTCGCACACTTTCCTCCAAGTGATGTGTTTATTCGTCCGGTCTCTGTACATGTATGACGTCGTGTCACACAATTCCGGGTGCCAGGACTGGACTGGGAAGAGAAATCATCCCGGGATTTTACATGGCAACTGGCCCAAATCTTGGGGGAGGGGGGGTTTGAGCCAAATGTTGTTTGGGGGGGTTCGCTGTCCTTTTCTGCATATCGCGGCGCTATTGTGTGGTCCGTTCTGTTTAACGCCGCGGCTCATTTTAGCTTATCGCGGCCCATTACGTCCGTTTCGCTCGGTTCTCCCGATGGCCAGTCCGCCCCTGATCGGCCCCAAAATGCATCGGCCCACCGGGATAATGCCCAGTATGCCAGTTTACCAGTCTAGCCCTGCCGGTTGTCCACGCAACACACAATCATTTTTTCATCCATTTTTCTAGATTTCTTCTGCTACTACGTCAGTGACATCCGGACAATATCAATGCTGATAGGCTTTCGCAAAAACACGTCATGCGGATTTCTACACGAATGTGGCGATGCCGCGTGTTCGAGTCGCGCCATTCGTGCAAATTTGCGTCTAATCACATCATTGACTTAATCATTGATTAATTTGCATTGACTTTGTATGTAATCACGTGCATGAAACGCTCGCTCCGTGTTGTATGTGAACGCACCATTAGAGCGCATTGGCATTCCAAACTGGGGAGAAAAAAACTAAAATAAAAAATCTGATTTCTGTTAAAACACCCGTTCAGTATGTATATGTGTACTGAAATCACACGAATCTCTTTGACTGCGTTTCTCTTATTTAATATCATCTGTCATTATTTAACTTTATAATTGTGAACATGGTTATCAGAATAACATATTTCTGTAATAATGTCACAAATCAGATGACTGATCTTCTTCTTGCCATCTTACCTGTGAACATTCTAAACTATCCACTTATTTTACACTTATTCTGAGCCATAAAGGTGTCGTAGGTTGGGGTAGCGTTACCCTGCAGTTCGTTCTGCCCCAGTTACATCAATGACATGCAGAAACTCCTCATTAAATGTCCATTTCTCCCCCTTGTTATGACCGTAGAATACATGCCATCCTCACCAATCTAATTATTCCTGGCAGTCTGTAACCGTGCCACGGGATCTGATTGTGACGCCCACGTCAGTGTTGGCAGAAGAGTGTCTCTTGACCTACAGTGTTGCTCAGGTTTCCAAACGGCCCGTTTCTCTCGTTGAAATACTCCGTTTGAGACTTTCAGCTTTTTGTTTGGCAGGTTTAACGGGTGTGAAAGAGTCCCAGAGAGGTCTGATCGTTCCCAATGTTTTAAAGCGACACCGAACGGCACAGAACGCCGCCACATTGTGCAGCTGCCATTGAGCGCTTTACATATTGTGTGTTGCCATGGAGATGATTTCCCTCCAGCAAACACAGGAAACATGCTCAAACGGTGCTGTAGACTACACTCGTCCGTGGGTTATGCAGGTTTGGTGAAGTCGTTGACTTGTGATGTCGGTGTTATTCTAGAACATCATCTGAAGGGTCATGAGGTCATCAGGTGCAGGACACACTCACACGTGACACACGTCTGTTTTTAATTGAGATTTGAGCCACTCTCATAAGTGCAATTAACGTGTAATTCATTCCCTTTCTCAGTGTAATTCAACGTTTGTCATTGCGTGTTTAATTTACCCTTGGCATGAATTAGAAACTACTACATCAATCAAATCAAATCACTTTATTGTCACACTACTGTGTACACGAGTGCAGCAGCAGGTGAAATTCTTGTGTGCAGTTCTGAGCAACACTGCAGTAATGACAGTGACAATAACAACATATTTACACAAAACAATTTACATAACAAATGTACACAATACACACAATGTAGAATACACATACACTAGATACGGGTATAAATATATATATACACTAACTGAATTGGGAGAATATATTGACAGAATGAGGATTAATAAAGTGCAGTGCTGATTGTAGATCGTGAGAGATCATGTGTTCAAAAGTCTTATTGCTTGTGGGAAGAAGCTGTCATGTAGTCGGGTGGTGCGGGTCCTGATGCTGCGATACCGCCTGCCTGATGGAAGCAGTGAGAGCAGCCCATGACTCGGGTGACTGGAGTCTTTGATAATCCTCAAAGCTTTATTCACACACCGTCTGTTATATATATCCTGGAGGGAGGGAAGCTCACCTCCGATGATGTTTCTGGCCGTTCGCACCACCCTTTGCAGGTCTTTGTGGTTGTGGGCAGTGCTATTGCCGTACCAGGCGGTGATGCAGCCAGTCAGGATGCTCTCTACAGTACTGGTGTAGAACTGTGTGAGGATGTGTTGGTTCATTCCAAACTTCCTCAGCCGTCTCAGGAAGAAGAGGCGCTGGTGAGCCTTCTTCACAACGGCCTCAGTGTGGACGGACCATGTGAGTTCCTCAGTAATGTGGACACCGAGGAACTTGAAGCTGCTGACTCTCTCCACCGGTGCTCCATTAATGGTGATGGGGCTGTGTTCTCTGTCTTTCTTCCTGAAGTCCACCACAAGCTCCTTGGTTTTACTGACGTTGAGGAAGAGGTTGTGCTCCTGACACCAGCGTGTCAGAGTGTGCACCTCCTCTCTGTAGGCTGTTTCATCATTGTCAGTGATCAGACCCACAACCGTCGTATCGTCAGCAAACTTAATGATGGCATTGGAGCTATGTGTCGCCACACAGTCATGTGTGTAAAGGGAATACAGGAGTGGGCTGAGAACACAGCCCTGCGGGGCTCCAGTGTTGAGGGTCAGTGATGAGGAGATGTTGCTGCCCATTCTAACCACCTGACGTCTGCCTGACAGGAAATCCAGGATCCAGCTGCACAGCGAGCTGTTTAAGCCCAGAGCCCGGAGTTTCTCATCAAGCTTGGAGGGCACTATGGTGTTAAATGCTGAGCTGTAGTCTACAAACAGCATTCTCACATATGTGTTCCTTTTTTCCAGGTGGGAAAGAGCAGTGTGTATTGTAGATGCAATGGCATCATCAGTGGAGCGGTTGTTGCGGTAGGCAAACTGTAATGGGTCCAAAGAGGTGGGCAGAACAGAGCAGATGTGATCTCTGATCAACCTCTCAAAGCATTTGCTGATGATGGGGGTGAGGGCAACAGGACGCCAGTCATTTAAGCAAGTGATTTTGGCTTGCTTCGGTACAGGCACAATGGTTGATGTTTTGAAGCATGTGGGGACTACAGACAGGGATAGGGACAGGTTGAAAATGTCCGTAAAAACACCAGCCAGTTGGTTCGCGCATGCTCTGATGATGCGGCCCGGAATGCCGTCTGGACCCGCGGCTTTACGGATGTTCACCCGTCGAAAGGATCGGGTTACATCCGCAACAGAGACGGAGAGTGAACCATCATCTGTAGTATCGGCCGCGAGTGCTCTCTCCGCGAGGGCGGTGTTGTTGTTGTCCTCGAAACGAGCATAAAATGTATTAAGCTCGTCCGGGAGAGAGGCAGCGGTGTTCATGGCGGAGTTTTTATTCCGTTTATAGTCCGTGATGATGTTAATTCCCTTCCACATACTTCTGGAGTCAGTGGTGTTGAACTGACCTTCAATTTTGTGCCTGTACTGGCGTTTGGCTGTGCTGATGGAGTTACGGAGGGCATAACTGGCTTGTTTACGCTCCTCCGCGTTCCCGGAATTAAAAGCGGTGGTCCGCGCAGTAAGTGCCGCGCGAACATCGCCGTTAACCCAGGGTTTCTGGTTGGGGTAGATCCGTATAGTTTTCGTCGGAACAACGTCCTCTACGCACTTCCTGATGAAACACGTTACGCTATCAGCGTAAACCTCGATGTCGTCATCGGAGGCAGACCGGAACATCTCCCAGTCCGCGTGATCAAAACAGTCCTGTAGCGCAGAGTCTGATTGGTCCGACCAGCACTGGATCATTCTGAGGGCGGGTGATTCCCGTTTCAATTTCTGCCTGTAAGCGGGCAGAAGCAGAACGGAAGAGTGGTCAGATTTCCCAAATGGTGGGCGGGGGAGGGATTTGTAGCCATCCCGGAAAGGAGAATAGCAATGATCCAAAACCCGGTCCCCTCGTGTGCTGAAGCTGATGTGTTGGTGGTATTTTGGTGCTATTGTTTTGAAGTTGGCTTTGTTGAAGTCCCCGGCAACAATGAACGCAGCCTCAGGGTGCGCGGTTTCCTGCTCACTTATACTGCCATACAGTTCCCTAAGTGCCCGGTCTGTGTCGGCTTGTGGGGGGATGTACACAGCAGTGATAATGACTGCTGTGAATTCCCTCGGTAGCCAGAATGGTCGACACAGAAACATGAGAAATTCCAGATCAGGAGAGCAGAAAGACCTGATAAAATGTATATTCCTCTGATCACAACATGATTTGTTGATCATAAAACATACACCTCCACCTCTGCTTTTACCTGAGAGGTCTTTCGCTCTGTCCGCTCGGTGCACGGAGAAACCCGTGGGTTCGATGGCCGAGTCTGGAATCTCCGCGGACATCCAGGTTTCCGTAAGACAGATAACACAGCATTCTCTCGTCTCTCGTTGGAAAGAGATCCGCGCTCTCAGCTCGCAGAGCTTGTTGTCCAGAGACTGAACATTTGCCAGTAGTATACTGGGTAGCGGGGGGCGATTTGCGCGACGTCTTAATCTGATGAGAACGCCGGCTCTTTTTCCTCTTTTCCGTCTGCGTTTCCGTGGCCGGGCAACAAAGGGCTCCGCTGGCGTGTTTGTAAACCGCGGGTCGGCATTGAGGAATGTGAAGTCCGGTTTTCGGTGTGTGATTGCCGAACCAATGTCCAAAAGCGTTTGTCTGTCGTACACAATAAGGCAGACAACATCCAAGACAAAAAAACACAGAACTGTAAACAAAACAAACAATAAACTGCAGTGTTTTGACGGAGCTTGCGACGCAGCAGCCATACACGGCGCCATCTTGAGATCACAATTGTAATATATAAAGTATTAAACATAGATGTGCTTAAATATGTGTATTTTGAATACTGTAGGTCTCAAATGTTGCTTTAAGCAGTTAATTTAGGCAAAGACTTACAGGAATATTCTGGGTTCAACACAAGATAAGATTTGTGTCATGATGTTGATGAACACAAACATTAATGTTTCAGTGAGACACTTCCAATGCAAGTCAATGGGGTTTAATCTGTCAACAGTAAAATACCTGCACATTTCTGTCTGTAAACTAGAGTTGATTAACACATTAATTCAGTGTGATTAATTATATAAAAAATAACACGTTAAAAAAACGTACGCATTTAATCATGTCCGTAAGAAGATTCCTGAGCAAGCTTGTAGTACCGTCTGTTGTCTCCAGGGGGCAGTAAGTGACACTCCAGCTGTACAGGCAACGAGCTGCTGATACAGAGAGCAAACACACACACACACACACACACAACAGACACACACACAGCAGACACACACACACACACACACACACACACACAGCAGACAACACAACACCAGCTTCTTGTGTTCAAATACCAACTCGGGGATGTTCGTTTATGATGCGACACAACCAAAAGCATCCGTCTGACGCAGCTGTACATTAACACGTCCTTAGAAAAGCCCTCCTAATAAATCTCCGACTGATCGATTAATTAAAATGTAAACTGGATTGTTGTGGTCTGCAGGACAATGATTGGCTCATGTTCAATCAGTAGCGGTTCTAGCTTGTCTAGCGAAACCCGCTTGAACACGCCCCCAAAGTCGTTGACCGGGTCGTGCTGCCACCGCCTCGTGCCACCACCCACAAGATGCCGCCTGTGCGAATGCCCATGTCACCCATGCCTAAATCTGCCAATATGCAAATTAACACTATATTGTATTCTAGAGACACTTTTGTATTGTCTTATCGATGCTCAAGTCTGCCATCAGACGCAGCATCAGACGTCAGACGAATGTTCTGAGTGCAGCCCCGAATGTATTTTGAAAAGTTGACTGACAAATATGAAACTGGACAATAGCCTATGTAACCCCCCGAAATCATAAGTTGCCTTATTTCATTGTGCTTTGGCTTTGCACATACTTGATACAGCCTGTAAAAATAGTCTAGCCTATAGAATAAGTTTCTTTGCTGTCAGTAGCCTATGGGCTACTCCGTTTCTTCCTCTCTGGTGAATATGCAGCAGGTAGGGGAGGAGCTAGCACAGTCGTTGACATCAACTAACGTTACTTAGTGGCGAGTTAACAGCAGTTAGCAGGAAAGACAGCAAAAATTAAGCAAATGAGGCTTTTGGGATTTTTCTGAAAGAAGTCAGTGGGTAAGACTTTTTTTTGGTCCTTAAAGTCTGAAGATCATCATCTGGCTGGCTTTCACCCACAGAAGGCTAGTTATTACCATAGGCTACATTAGCACTTGGACCAGCATGCTTATCATCGCATTTGAAGATAAACAATGGCTGCACATTTCGAGATAAGTGTAGGCCACATAACCTTGCAGCTGTAGATAGCCAGGAACACCTGTTTTATCCCACTACACTGAAAACTTGTTTATCAGGTGTTGTTTTCTCTAAGGATAACCAATAAGCATTAACATAAAATGAACGTGTGACTTGTTTTGTGGTGTTAGTTTGTAGTAAATATACATTTTGATTTGATTAAATGGTTTTGTAGAGGGTAGCAAAGATGAGCTCTGAATGAGAGACAATGAGGAGGACACCAGATAGACCGCAGGAGGTGAACAGTGTGTGTTGAATGTGTGTGTGTGTTGAGAGCGAGCGTGTTTGTATGTGTGTGTACATAACGTTAAACTAATGTTAACATTAAACTCCTTTTGTCTCTCTGGTATCTTTCTGGTGGAAGGAGAGAGAAAGGCAGCAACACTTGATGAGCGACAGGTGAACTGAACTCTCTAGGACAGGTGTTTAGTTGACTTCAAATGTAATATACCAAAACACAACAGTGCATATTATGTTCTACTAAAGTCTCACACAATTGAGATGTACTTTGACTGAAAGTAAAGTGTTACTGTAAATAAATAAACTCTTCGAGTGATCCCTGTATTTGCATATAATGGTCTGGGCTAAGCCCCGGATGACCTTCAGTGCTCTGCTGAAAACATGAAACTGGTCTCTGCTGAACATCATGTAGTTCACTTCTCTGTTCCAAACCTTACATTGTTAAATGTGATGGAGCCTTTAGTGTTTGGAACAACAAGAGGGTGAGTAAATGATGACAGAATGCCCATTTAAGTACTCTTATTGGTCGCTTGTATTGATCTAGATGAATGATGGCTGTTGACATTCTCCAGAGTTCTGCAGGTGTGTTTGAGATGTGCTGTGTGATGTCATCGTGCTGAACATACGCAGGTGATTCAGGTGGTGATTTCTCAGAAGATACTTTTAGACTTGATCAATATGTGCTGCAAATGGATGTTGATCCTTCAGATCTCTCTGGAGAAACGCTGCTGGAAACATCATGGAGCTTTACACACTGAGAGACATTCTTAAACACCTCCACAATGATGTCATGAAAAGAACCAATAGTTATTTGTCAGATTTTAGGAGTGAACGCACTTAACTGCATAGAGAGTTATAGGATGCTCCCTTGCTCCCTATTTAGTGCATGACTTAACCTCCAGTGTGCTGTCTGTCTGCACTGGTCTCAGAACAGTTATAGGAGAACTATAGGATGCTCCCTTGCTCCCTATTTAGTGCATGACTTAACCTCCAGTGTGCTGTCTGTCTGCACTGGTCTCAGAACAGTTATAGGAGAGATATAGGATGCTCCCTTGCTCCCTATTTAGTGCATGACTTAACCTCCAGTGTGCTGTCTGTCTGCACTGGTCTCAGAACAGTTATAGGAGAGCTATAGGATGCTCCCTTGCTCCCTATTTAGTGCATGACTTAACCTCCAGTGCGCTGTCTGTCTGCACTGGTCTCAGAACAGTTATAGGAGAGATATAGGATACCCCCACACTTGGGGTAAAAGACCCCCACATCTGTTGTAAAAGGCTCCAACACTTGTGGTTTATAGTGATATTGTGTAAATATAGGAGCAATAGTTGGTGCCCCCCCAGTGGACATTTCACTCGCTTTTGGCACCCCCTGCTGGACATTTCACTGGTAAACTTCATGTAATAATGCAGCTAATGCAGTTTTGAAATGAAACTTCAAACATTGAACACAAAGATTGTGAGTGACAAACAGGTGTTTAGGAAATCACTGTGGTGGTTTTTAATGTTATTTAGTGTTTTGGCAGAAAATAAAATTAAAAGTGCCTTTAGCTCCATTGTTCCCAATTATCTTCATTTGTTACAAAAAAAAAAAAAAAAATGTGTTTGCTCTATATATCACTATAATTCCCCAAGTGTTTAATCAAAAAGCTTCTGTTATTGTTTCCTTTCACACAAATTCTGTCGCTCCATCAATATTTAATACAAATGTATTTTTCAATCGTGACGCTCTGACCAGAAAAAATAAATCACATTTTCATTAAGATGTTCCTTTAGCCCTGTTATACCCTACTTATAAATTGAATCTATAAATGAGTAACTTCTGTTGGTTTGAGTGTGTGTTACTGGTCTGTGAGGTGTGTTACTGGTCTGTGAGGTGTGTTACTGGTCTGTGAGGTGTGTTACTAGTCTGTGAGGTGTGTTACTGATGTGTTACTGGTCTGTGAGGTGTGTTACTGGTCTGTGAGGTGTGTTACTGGTCTTTGAGGTGTGTTACTGGTGTGTTACTGGTCTGTGAGGTGTGTTACTGGTCTGTGAGGTGTGTTACTTGTCTGTGAGGTGTGTTACTGGTCTGTGAGGTGTGTTACTTGTCTGTGAGGTGTGTTACTGGTCTGTGAGGTGTGTTACTGGTCTGTGAGGTGTGTTACTTGTCTGTGAGGTGTGTTACTGGTCTGTGAGGTGTGTTACTGGTGTGTTACTGGTCTGTGAGGTGTGTTACTGGTCTTTGAGGTGTGTTACTGGTGTGTTAGTGGTCTGTGAGGTGTGATACTGGTGTGTTACTGGTCTTTGAGGTGTGTTACTGGTGTGTTACTGGTCTGTGAGGTGTGTTACTGGTCTTTGAGGTGTGTTACTGGTCTGTGAGGTGTGTTACTGGTGTGTTACTGCTCTTTGAGGTGTGTTACTGGTGTGTTACTGGTCTTTGAGGTGTGTTACTGGTGTGTTACTGGTCTGTGAGGTGTGTTACTGGTCTTTGAGCTGTGTTACTGGTGTGTTACTGGTCTTTGAGGTGTGTTACTGGTGTGTTACTGGTCTTTGAGCTGTGTTACTGGTGTGTTACTGGTCTTTGAGGTGTGTCACTGGTGTGTTACTGGTCTTTGAGTTGTGTTACTGGTGTGTTACTGGTGTTTGAAGTGTGTTACTGGTCTGTGAGGTGTGTTACTGGTGTGTTACTGGTCTTTGAGTTGTGTTACTGGTGTGTTACTGGTGTTTGAAGTGTGTTACTGGTCTGTGAGGTGTGTTACTGGTCTGTGAGGTGTGTTACTGGTGTGTTACTGGTCTGTGAGGTGTGATACTGGTGTGTTACTGGTCTTTGAGGTGTGTTACTGGTGTGTTACTGGTCTGTGAGGTGTGTTACTGGTCTTTGAGGTGTGTTACTGGTCTGTGAGGTGTGTTACTGGTGTGTTACTGGTCTTTGAGGTGTGTTACTGGTCTTTGAGCTGTGTTACTGGTCTTTGAGGTGTGTTACTGGTGTGTTACTGGTCTGTGAAGTGAGATACTGGTGTGTTACTGGTCTTTGAGGTGTGTTACTGGTGTATTACTGGTCTTTGAGGTGTGTTACTGGTCTGTGAGGTGTGTTACTGGTGTGTTGCTGGTCTGTGAGGTGTGTTACTGGTCTTTGAGGTGTGTTACTGGTGTGTTACTGATCTGTGAGGTGTGTTACTGGTCTTTGAGCTGTGTTACTGGTGTGTTACTGGTCTTTGAGCTGTGTTACTGGTCTTTGAGCTGTGTTACTGGTCTTTGAGGTGTGTTACTGATCTTTGAGCTGTGTTACTGGTGTGTTACTGGTCTTTGAGTTGTGTTACTGGTGTGTTACTGGTCTTTGAGCTGTGTTACTGGTCTTTGAGGTGTGTTACTGGTCTTTGAGCTGTGTTACTGGTCTTTGAGTTGTGTTACTGGTGTGTTGCTGGTCTGTGAGGTGTGTTACTGGTATTTGAGGTGTGTTACTGGTGTGTTGCTGGTCTGTGAGGTGTGTTACTGGTGTGTTACTGGTCTTTGAGCTGTGTTACTGGTCTTTGAGATGTGTTACTGGTCTTTGAGCTGTGTTACTGGTCTTTGAGGTGTGTTACTGGTCTTTGAGCTGTGTTACTGGTGTGTTACTGGTCTTTGAGCTGTGTTACTGGTGTGTTACTGGTCTTTGAGCTGTGTTACTGGTCTTTGAGCTGTGTTACTGGTGTGTTACTGGTCTGTGAGGTGTGTTACTGGTGTGTTACTGGTCTTTGAGCTGTGTTACTGGTCTTTGAGGTGTGTTACTGGTCTGTGAGGTGTGTTACTGGTCTGTGAGGTGTGTTACTGGTCTTTGAGCTGTGTTACTGGTGTGTTACTGGTCTTTGAGCTGTGTTGCTGGTCACAGGAAAATGAATGATGTCTGTCAGCAGCACAAAACATCTGCAGATGCAAAAAGAGTCTCTCAGAGTGTGATCAATTCAATCTGTTTCTCTGTGGAAACGTGTCCGATCGCTCTCTGCATCACTCTTTGTTTTCTCTAAAGCTTCATGAATATGTGTTGAATGTTGGTTGTCCGTGTTCATTTGGCCGTGTGCTCACACAAAGCACAGAATAAATATGAGATGATCTGAATGAGTCTGTGGGCTGTATCAAATCAAATCACTTTATTGTCACATGACCATGTACACGAGTGCAGCAGCAGGTGAAAGTCTTGTGTGCAGTTCTGAGCAACATAGCAGTAATGACAGTGACGAGACATAAACCACTTTACAATAAACAACATATTTACACAACACAATCCTATTATACAATGTACAGTAGCAATACACACAATATAGAATACACATAAAATAAAAATAAGAGTAAATAAAAATATATATGCAGTTGTTATATTGTGGAGAATATAATTAGATAATAGATTAATAAAGTGTTGATATATGTATCATGATTGATGAAAAGTTCAAAAGTCTGATTGCTTGTGGGAAGAAGCTGTCATGTAGTCGGGTGGTGCGGGTCCTGATGCTGCGATACCGCCTGCCTGATGGAAGCAGTGAGAGCAGCCCATGACTCGGGTGGCTGGAGTCTTTGATAATCCTCCGAGCTTTATTCACACACCGTCTGTTATATATATCCTGGAGGGAGGGAAGCTCACCTCCGATGATGTTTCTGGCCGTTCGCACCACCCTTTGCAGGTCTTTGTGGTTGTGGGCAGTGCTATTGCCGTACCAGGCGGTGATGCAGCCAGTCAGGATGCTCTCTACGGTACTGGTGTAGAACTGTGTGAGGATGTGTTGGTTCATTCCAAACTTCCTCAGCCGTCTCAGGAAGAAGAGGCGCTGGTGAGCCTTCTTCACAACGGCCTCAGTGTGGACGGACCATGTGAGTTCCTCAGTAATGTGGACACCGAGGAACTTGAAGCTGCTGACTCTCTCCACCGGTGCTCCATTAATGGTGATGGGGCTGTGCTCTCTGTCTTTCTTCCTGAAGTCCACCACAAGCTCCTTGGTTTTACTGACGTTGAGGGAGAGTTTGTGCTCCTGACACCAGCGCGTCAGAGTGTGCACCTCCTCTCTGTAGGCTGTTTCATCATTGTCAGTGATCAGACCTACAACCGTCGTATCGTCAGCAAACTTAATGATGGCATTGGAGCTATGTGTCGCCACACAGTCATGTGTGTAAAGGGAATACAGGAGTGGGCTGAGAACACAGCCCTGCGGGGCTCCAGTGTTGAGGGTCAGTGATGAGGAGATGTTGCTGCCCATTCTAACCACCTGACGTCTGCCTGACAGGAAATCCAGGATCCAGCTGCACAGCGAGCTGTTTAAGCCCAGAGCATCCCGCACTGGACATTTCACTCGCTTTTGGCGCGCCCTGCATTGGACATTTCACTCGCTTTTGGCGCGCCCTGCATTGGACATTTCACTCGCTTTTGGCTTTTGTCCTGCATTGGACATTTCACTCGCTTTTGGCACCCGTTGCTGGACATTTCACTCGCTTTTGGCACCCGTTGCTGGACATTTCACTCGCTTTTGGCACCCGTTGCTGGACATTTCACTCGCTTTTGGCACCCCCTGCTGGACATTTCACTCGCTTTTGGCACCCGTTGCTGGACATTTCACTTGCTTTTGGCACCCCCTGCTGGACATTTCACTCGCTTTTGGCACCCGTTGCTGGACATTTCACTTGCTTTTGGCGCGTTCTGCATTGGACATTTCACTCGCCTTTGGCGCCCCCCGCTGGACATTTCACTCGCTTTTGGCTTTTGTCCTGCATTGGACATTTCACTCGTTTTTGGCACCCTCTGCTGGACATTTCACTTATAATATGCATTTAGTTGGGACACATCACACTGTAATTACAACATCCGACCTTGTAAGTACAATGTTCCCATATTATCCACAACCCTAAATGTGATTATCATTATTAACCTGAAGTGATATTAGATATTAATCAACCCGATCAGATGAATCTCTGCATTACAATGTGAGTTTAGTGTTTGTATGGGAAATGATGACGTGTGCTGTGTGAGGAGGACTCTATTATGTGTCAGTCTGTTCTGGTGTTTTCTCTCAGACAGAAACATATAAAAATGCATTTGTGTTGTGAACTGTTGTGATGACCAGAGAGAATCAACTTTCTACCCATCTTCACTTTTAATCGCCTTTAGCCTGCTCACTGGGTGTTTTGTGATGTCACTAATGCTCGCCGCTCAAGGCAAACCCGCACGACGTGATGTGTCATGTGACTTGACAGACACCATTCCTCCAAAAGTGTTTCCTCTCTTCCTCTTAAATGTGCTGTCAGAGGAGATCAGAGTCTCACAGCTTTCACCACAAATGACCATCATGACTGCGTGAGTGAGTGTGTGTGTGTGTGTGAGAGAGTGTGTGTGTGTGTGTGTGTGTGTGTGAGAGTGTGTGTGTGTGTGTGTGTGTGTGTGTGTGTGTGTGTGTATGTGTGTGAGTGTGTGTTTGTGTGTGAGAGTGTGTGTGTGTGTGTGTGAGTGTGTGTGAGTGTGTGTGAGTGTGTGTGAGTGTGTGTGTGTGTGTGTGTGTGTGTGTGTGTGTGTGTGTGTGTGTGTGTGTACTGAAACCTCTCCAACTACTCATTATATGATGTTTTACCTTGTGAATTTCATTGTTTAAAGTCAGATGATTGCAACATGCTCCAGTGGAGTTGGGACAGTCGAGTGTTTACCTCTGTGAAGCATCACCTCTTCTAATAACACTTATTAAGTATTTGGGCACTGAAGACACAAGTTTAAGTTTCGAAAGTGGAATTTTCCCCCATTCATCCATTATGCCGGTCTTCAGCTGCACGATTGTACGGGGTCTTCATTGCCGTATTGTGCGCTTCATAATGTGCCACACATTCTCAATTGGAGATGGTCAGGACTGCATGCCAATCTAGCACCCGCACTCTCTGATTATTCAGTCAATATGTGGTTTGAAGATGTCCTGCTGAAAATGCCGGGACATTCCTGGAAAAGCCGGTGCTGAATGGCAGTATATGCTGCTCTAAAATTTCTACATATCTGTCTGCATTAATGGTGCCCCACGTGAGTTACCCATGGGCACTGGCACACCCCTGGCCCATACAGACACTTGCTTTTTGACCTGACGCTGATAACAGCTTGGATGGTCCTTTTCCTCTTTGTCTTGGAGAACACAACAGCTGTTTTTCAGAAACTATTTGAAATGTGGATTCTTCAGAACAAAAAACATGGTTCAACTGTTCTATTTTCCATCTCAGATGAGAGCGAGTCCAGAGAAGTCAGCAGCACTTCTGGACAGTGATGATGTACGGCTTCTCCTTTACATAGTAAAGTCTTAACTTGCATCTGTGGATGCAGCGGCGAGGGGTGTTCACTAACAAAGGTTTACTAAAGTTGAGAGCGAGTCCAGAGAAGTCAGCAGCACTTCTGGACAGTGATGATGTACGGCTTCTCCTTTACATAGTAAAGTCTTAACTTGCATCTGTGGATGCAGCGGCGAGGGGTGTTCACTAACAAAGGTTTACTAAAGTTGAGAGTGAGACCAGAGAAGTCAGCAGTGCTTCTGGACAGTGATGATGTACGGCTTCTCCTTTACATAGTAAAGTCTGAACTTGCATCTGTGATAACTCAAAAATAGCTCAAATTGTTATTAGTTTTAATTGCCCTGTCTCATCTTTTTTGGAGCATGTTGCAATCATCTGATTTTAAATTATTGTACATACAATGGGTTAGGGTACACAAGGTAAAACATCATATAATATGTAGTTTTAGAGGTTTCAATTTAGCAAAGGATAAATATAATTTACAAATCACTCCTTTTTGTTTTTATTAGCATTTTTCATACTGTCCCAATTTGGAATTGGTGTTGGGACCCACTTTATATTAGGTGGCCTTAACTACTATGTACTTATCCATTTGATACAAAGTTGGTCAAAGTGACGTGCGAGTCATGAATCAGAGCAGATCTGTGTTATTAAGAAAATTCACATTCCACTTTAGTGATATTAAGATTTTACAGTGTGATAGAATCAGGTCATGATGAACAGAGTTTGAGACACTTCAAAGAGCAGGAGACGTTTGTGATCGAGATATAAACAGGTTTTATGAAACATTTCAGCATCGCTGTGACGCATACACAACCTAGCAACTAGCAGCTCCACCGAGATGTTTCTCATCGTGTTCTTCTCCCCCTCCAGGCGCAGAAACTTCCAGAAGTCCAGATGGAGCAGGATGTCGAGAGCATCACGCCCCGACAGCCCAAGTTGCCCAAGCAGGTGAGAGAAGATTTCGCCAAACCGCTGCAAGAGCGAGAGCCCGCGAAGGTCCAGCGCTACGTACGCAAAGACGGCAAGTGCAACGTCCACCAGGGAAACGTGAGTGAGACATACCGCTACCTGACGGACATCTTCACCACGCTGGTGGACCTGAAGTGGAGGTTCAACCTCTTCATCTTCGTGCTGGTTTACACCGTGACGTGGCTGTTTTTCGGCTTCATGTGGTGGCTGATCGCGTATATACGAGGAGATCTGGACCACATCGGAGACAACCAGTGGACTCCTTGCGTCAACAACCTCAACGGCTTTGTGTCGGCGTTCTTGTTCTCTATAGAAACGGAGACGACCATCGGGTACGGCCACAGGGTGATCACTGACAAGTGTCTGGAGGGCATCGTCCTTCTGCTGGTGCAGTCTGTGCTGGGCTCCATCGTCAACGCCTTCATGGTGGGCTGCATGTTCGTGAAGATCTCGCAGCCCAAGAAGCGCGCAGAGACTCTGGTGTTCTCCACCAACGCCGTCATCTCCGTGCGCGACGGGCGACTTTGTCTGATGTTTCGCGTCGGGGACCTGCGGAACTCGCACATCGTGGAGGCGTCGATCAGAGCCAAACTGATCAAGTCCAAACAGACGAAGGAGGGAGAGTTCATTCCCCTCAATCAAACGGACATGAACGTGGGTTACGACACCGGCGACGACCGGCTCTTCCTGGTGTCTCCGCTCATCATCTGCCACGAGATCAACCAGCACAGTCCGTTCTGGGAGATCTCCAAACAACATCTGGCCAAGGAGGAGCTGGAGATCGTGGTCATCCTGGAGGGCATGGTGGAAGCCACAGGTAAGAGCAGGTGTGAACATGCCAGATGGATTCATATTTACTGCTGTAGGTGCCGACAGACGAGGGGTAACAGAAAACTTGTAGTGGTGTTACGTAATCAAAATATTACAAACTAGATCATTGTGACCATTATGGTCAGATTAAAAGGACTCCTCATGATGTTACAAACTTTCCGGTTTAAAGGCTTATGCTGAAATGCTTGAAATGATTTTAGTGGACAAATATAAATTGTTCCTATGCATGAAATTCTTCACAAATCAAAGATTTTAAAGGGGACCTATTATACAAAATTCTCTTGTACGTGGTGTTTGAACATACATGTGTGTTGGGAGTGTGTGTGTACACGACCACCCTATAATGATCCCATTAATCATAAGCACCGTCTCAGAATAAGCCGTTCGTAGATTCTGTACAAAGTGACGTCACTTCATACAGGCCACGCCCACGACTGTTGACGGACATGTTTGTTTGTGTGTGTTGTTTCGTTATAGCTTATAGTGAACGTTGCAGCAGTATTCGTGTGCGCGTGTGTGTGTGTATTTGTATGTGAGTGTGTGTGTGTGAGTTTGTGTGTGTGTGTGAGTTTGTGTGTGTGTAAGTGTGTGTGTGTGTGTGTGTATTTGTATGTGAGTGTGTGTGTGTGTGTGTGTGTGTGTGTGTATTTGTATGTGAGTGTGTGTGTGTGTGTGTGTGTTTGTGTGTTCGTATTTGTGTGTGTGTAAGTGTGTGGGTGTGTGTGGGTGTAAGAGTGTGTGGGTGTAAGTGTGTGTGTGTGTAAGGGTGTGGGTGTAAGTGTGTGTGTAAGTGTGTGGGTGTAAGTGGGTGTGTGTGTGGGTGTGGGTGTAAGTGTGTGTGTGTGTGTGTGTGTGTGTAAGTGTGGGTGTAAGTGGGTGTAAGTGTGTGTGTGTGTGTGTGTGTGTGTGTGTGTGTGTAAGGGTGTGGGTGTAAGTGTGGGTGTAAGTGGGTGTAAGTGTGTGTGTGTGTGGGTGTAAGTGTGTGTGTAAGTGGGTGTAAGTGGGTGTAAGTGTGTGTGTGGGTGTAAGTGTGTGTAAGTGTGTGTGTGTAAGTGTAAGTGTGTGTGTGTGAAAAGGGGCATAATCGGTCTCCTTTAAAGGAATAGTTCAACCAAAAATGCTCCTCCTCTCATCATTGACTCGTATGACATCATCTCACTCTTATTTTTGGAGATGTTAATTTATCCATATGATGCAAGTCAATGGGGACCAACACTTTCCCAAAATGAAATGTGTGCGTGGATACTGAAGGAGAAGCAGTGAAGAAATGTGCAGTGTGTAAAAACCCATAAAAGCACCTCAAATCACATTTATCTGCCACTACATCATCCCCATTATTCCGTTTGGGTTTGGGTTTTCGTTTTGGGTTTTATTCAGAGTTGTGATGAATATTCATTTAAAATGTGGAAAATAGTCACAATAAACAACTTTTCACTGGTAGTGTACAAGGAATACTTGCGACATGTACATGTGCTTAGCGTGGGCTTATCTGCAGCTTCGTGTGAGACTGAGAGAGTTTTTTGGCATTAAAAAATGTTCGCAAAGCAAATCCAGTAACATTTAAAGGTGCACTCAGTCTTTTTTTCCTCATTAAAAATGTTTTATCCTAAAGACATGAATTGTAATTTTGCAAAATAGGAAATCATGATCACTCGCGTTATAATGAAGACTCCAGTCGTATCAGTAACTTTATAAAAGATGTTTTATTACTACATGGAGAGGGTCAGAATCACATGACCAGCCGAAAACTTCATCAGTCCTGTTATTGGACTCACTCGTGGCCGACTGTGAATACGACATGTGTACAGTGGCATCCACACCACCAGGTGTCAGTGTAAAGTAAGAGTTTTAAGTGCTTTATATGGTTCTCCTCTGACACGCTGATCTGTGTTGCGTGTGCATGTTGCGTTTGCATGTTGCGTTTGCATGTTGCGTGTGCATGTTGCGTGTGCTGTCTTTCAGGTTATTTTCTTAGTTGCTTTGAGAAGATGTGGAGCTTCTTGAGGAAAGTTTAGAATAATAGTAATAATGATATCGGTCTCCAGTTTGTCACACTGAAATGTGGCGTAATGTGAAATTTGGTAACAATGATTTAAAACCAAGACTTGGACTATTGTCAAGTTCCAAGTAAAGAGAACATTATATAAGAGGAAGTATTTAATTCACGACTGAATTATTAAAAATAGGCAGTTCAACACGGTTATATATGAGCTCAACTCGCGGGTCGCAGGTCTGATCGCACCGGGTCATGCACAGGGTCGGAAGAGTTACTTTTAATAAGTATTCCAGATTACATACTGTAAAATGTAATTTGTAATGTATTCCGTTAAATTACTCAAGGTCAGTAATGTAATCTAAATACTTTGGATTACTTCTTCAGCACTGGTAGATTTTTTTCACTCGTTTTGACTAAACAAGTAAATAAAGTAAAAAATACACTTATATTAAAAAAAGACATTCTCTAAATATCTAATGCAGTTTTGCTCCTCAAGTACATTTATTTATTTATTAAGGATTTATAGATATTTTTTACAGAAAAACAATATTTAAATTGTCATTAAGAGATATCAAAGGTCTTACAAGAGGGAAAAAGTGATGCTCAAATGTGAATTTATCATAGAATTCATTATAAAATATAATTGCGTCTGGTAACACATGCATGCAAAGCCAGAAATAGCATTTTAGCTTAGCATAAAGCTAAATGTTCACATGACAATTTACATTAATTTACACAATGACATCCGTCACTGATCGTTTGTGGATTCGGTTCATAGAATCGGGCAGAAAATATATGATTTGTGTCTTTCGATGTTAAAGGCTACATGGGTTAGCATCTGTTGTAAATATACCCTAACCGCATAAAAACATTGACCAGGCATGTAATCGTGTATTTATTGCATTTAAGTGTTTCTAACAGGGTGTTAAGCTGTAGAAACTTGATGTAGTTCCTCTATGACGTCAGATCTCTCAACTGTATGAATGTTACATCTT